>BQNB010037945.1:0-47261 GCA_026074375.1 Tanacetum coccineum | reverse complement strand
GGTAAAAGACCCGGCCCAATACCGAAAACCATACGCTTACTTTCTAACTACGAGCTATGATATACTAAACGATACACGGGGGTGACCGAGTCTTTTTCATAATCCTAACAGATAGTCAACATAGCCACCTGCCATCGAAGATCCAATTCCTCCAAGTCATCTCCATCCATCTGCTGAAAACCCTCATTCTTAAGTTGAGGACCGGTTGTTGGTTGTGCAAGGAATGAGTATGCTACATCATGAGCACATGGAGTAGATGGAACTTGATTAATTCCACCAGCAGTACTAACCTCAAAATCTCCACTGGTAGTACTAACTTCATTAGTACCGCCGGTATTCTCAGAGGAAAGAAAAGCCAAATTCTAAGAAGCAAAGTTGGAACTTGAAGACCTTTTCAACTCATCTTCATAAACCTAGAGTGATTTAGCATCTGCAACATTGTGAAACTTGAGGAGGTATTCATCAGGTATTGCTAAAAGCAAGATGCTTTTAACTCTTTCCTGATTCCTTCTAGCAGCCAGTTGTTTGATAGTCTTAGGAGCAGGAGGAGCAGAAGGACCAGATTGATCTCCTATTGGTGCAGGTTCTTCTTCTAGATCTCCATTGACAATAACATCCCATAGGTTATGGTCTGTATGACAGATGTATTGTCGCATTCTCATGCTCCAAATATCGTACTCTCCTATCCTGATGATAGGGATCTTCATTGTAGTGATTGTGGGTGGAGGAATGTCTTGTTCTGCCATCTTACAATTGAGTTCTTCTTATTCAGAGTTTCCACACAAGCTCTGATACCACTTGTTGGATCGTTTTACTGAATAGATCTTAACCTTTAGCTTGTAAAGGGTTTGTTCCTTTAGATAATTCTAAAACAACAATAATGAAAAACACTGAGTAAACACTATTGATTATGCAGAATCTAATCAATAATGCTAAGAAGAACAATATTGAATATCACAAAAGAACTTTTATATTAAACTTTGAATCTGCCTAGGTTACAGATTACAAACCATGATTACTATTCGATCTCTATGATTTGTGTAGAACTATATCTACTAACTATGCCTAGGGTTCCTTTTATAGACTAAGGAAACCCAAATGAGCTTTACAAAACGCGTATAAAGATCATGCATATCCTTTCATAAGATATCTCATGCATATCTCATAAACGGTACTAACTACTTTATACTAACGGTACTAACTAACTGATCAATACTTAACACTTTGTACTGTCAGTACTAATTACAACTAACAGCACTAAGTATTATAACTAGCGGTACTAAGTCAGGAATGAATAATTCCCAACACAGTCAGTGTTTACAAATTCAAACAACCGTGTATAATTAGTGTTGCTCATGATTAGTCTTAAGGTGCCACGTAATTATAATTGCAACCGTGTAGCTATAATTAGATAGCACCTTGAGATTAATCATGAACGACAAAAATGTTTAATGTTTTTGACTTCGTTTTGTGTGTATAATTTGGGGACCATCCATGTGTTGAGTATTGGTGTGACATTGTTTTCGACATGATTGTGGTATTTGCATATTGATGCGTCTAGATATGAGAGTAACAATGAAATGATAAATATATTTCAGTTAACAGGAAGAATTCGCGCCGCTATTTTTTGATAGCATTTAACATTCAGATTGACAAAAAGCAAAAATTAATGATAAAGCGCATTTACATAAAGCATTATAGAAAATGAAAGAGGAGATGGCGAGATGTAATTTTCACCAAATTTAACGTCACGACCTTCTTTGTCGATTTCCTAAAGTTGTTTAAGTAAGTGTGTTTTATTAATAATTTTGGCTTTTTATCGATCTTGTGGAAACTAGATGAGGGGTTGAATAGTTTACCGCTTTTTAAAATTTAATTACCCTTGTTTGTAAAAGCTTAGGTTCGAGTTTACATGAGATTCGTTGAACACAATGTGAAAACTAGAAGGGGGTTGAATAGTTTCACCGTTAATTGGCGTTTTAAAAGTTTGTTTATAAAAATCATAGATTCTTATTTATGTGAGATCAATCAACAATATATATGAACAATATATAAGTATGAACAACACAATCACAATATATAAAAGACAATATGAAAGTAAAGAGATAGAACAATCAAACCACAACACCGAGAATTATAGTGGTTTGGCTACGAAGCTCTTCTTCGCCCTACTCCACTCCCCGAGTATCCGACTCGAGATTTCACTATGTCAACAAGCTCTCTTCAAGCGAAGAAAACCGTTACACTTCGTTTATACCAATTTCTGACATTAAGCTAAATGTCGAATCATAATCTTAGCTAGAACCAATCTACCACTTCACCAATGTATTTTAAGGCCTAAAATACTAACCGACACACATACAACACTTTTGGACTTATACACTATCTGGATCTACACAACTACATAGGAATGAAAATAAAGAGATAGAAACTAGAAGAAGATCATAACAAAGTTACGTATAAACACACTAAACTACAACACTTCGTTTCTTGGCGAATACGAGTGTTTTTTCTCTTGCACTTGAGGAAAGAAAGAATGGATCGCTTGTTAAACAAGATTAAATAAGTTTATGATCAAAGATTAAATAGATGTAGAAAGATGTAGAGAGAGATTTAGAACAGAGAAACCTATGTGCAAAAGGTTGGAAAATAGCTGGGAACAATCCATTATTTATAGGCAAGAGAGAGGAGCGTCTCTACTATAGACGATCCCTAAAATATAGGACGGTCTCATATATATATGGGACCGTTCTACCTATGAGGGGGTCGTCCTAGTTAGACGCTCATTTTCTTATATTTTAGTGGAGAAATATTTTTCTGGTGAAGTTTGGATCTTTTTAGAGGGGAAAACCAGATTTGAATTTATATATTGAAATATAACATTTCTTTTAATTACAAAAACATTTTGTATAATTTATTTTTGTAAAAAGGTTTTCTTACATTTGTAAAAATGTAAAGTTCAAGACAAGAAGGTATATCTTTGATCATAAACCAAGTTTAATGATTTGTTTGTACATATCTTAAGTGGTTTACGTCGAAAAGGAAATTTACGACTAATAACATGTATACGTTTATTTTTATCATAGAAGGTTTTTACATTTTGTCATATTCAAAATGTAGAGAGGTCAAAAAATAGAAATAACGTTTTTAGACATTATTTGTATTAACAATCTCCTCCTTTTTGATGATGACAAAATATAAACTCATTTTATGTAAAAATAAAGTTTACAAGTTATTAATGAGTTTTAGTTTATTTCTCCCCTTTTTTGTTGAAGCAAAAAGGTTAGTCGTCGAGTAGAAGAGAGAAAAGAATCGACAATGCTAACGCTCCCCCTTTATGTATACTCCCCCTTGTTGAGGGCACCAATAAATTGAGCTATGATGACTTGATACAAAAACGAGTTAGAAAACAAGTGCAAGCTATATTTCTAACTTTGAGCAATATCACGAAAAATATATAAAGGTGTAAAAAATAGAAGTAGCCAAGATAGATATGCACTCATATCAACCATCACACCATAAACTAAAATAGATTCATTCATTCATAAAATTTAAAAATTCATACTTTAGGAGTATGAATATTACAACATAGACATTAAACATATAATCATAACAACATAAGCATCGTAAGACTACATAAAGCTTAATTGATTCTTGATGGATAGGAGATGCTTTAAACAAAAGATGGGTGAACATTTATTTAAGAGAGATTAAACATTTAAGAATGTTTAAGTTTGAGGTGGTGATGGTAGAGAAGTTGGAGGTGCATTGTTTTGTGGGACGTTGACTCGAATAGGAGGGCATGTGAGTAGGAACTCAATCCAATTAAGATCATTTCTTAATGATTGAAATTGATTCCATTTGTACATGCAACAATGACAAAATTCTGAATGAAAGTTGATTTGGTCAAGGGTAGCCGAGAGAATCATGGGTGATGGCGGAGATGGTGGAGATGGTGGTGTTTGTGTAAAAGCATTTGTTGCATTTTGGATGTTGGTTTCAATAAGATGTGATAGGTGATGAAGCTCATTGATTTCATTCACTATTTGGTCCTTAAATAGATTTTGTGATTGAGTAGGTGAAGATAGAGAGTTAGAAACTCTTAGAGATTGTGGTGGTGAAGCATTTTGTGATAGAGGTGGTGATTATGGTAGAGGAGTAGTTATTCTCCAAACTTATCTTATGGAGATTCAAGGTTTTTTTAAGAAAGGGAAGAGGGTTTTGAGAAGAAGACATGAAGAATGAAGATTGATTATGAGACAAGAAGATGATGTGATGAAGAATGAAGAGGATGAAGGCTTTTTGTAATGAAATAGGTTATATATTTAGAGTAAGGCATGGGTTAAATGGTTGAAGATTCCAAAATATGTTTATCAAAATAGAGAAAGAACAACTAAGGCTAGGAAAGAGGAGGTCAACATTTCAGAAAAAGAAAACTGTATAAATTTTCGTGACTCCACTGTAGACGGTCTCTTAAATATGGGGACAATCCTTGATATATTGGGGGTTGTCATCTATATCTGGGTTGGGGCCGTTTACTAGGAGTTACGAAAATTTTCCTAGTTTTTCTAGTTTTTCAAATATATGCAGAAAAATGGAATAACAAGGGTCGTTGTTTGTAGCAACTCATATGTCTCAAGAATCATTAAGGCTAGCTAAACATCAAAGAAAATGGGCTAGCTAATTTGGTCCTAACAAGTTATCAAATAAAGGTTTAGATGACCAACAAAAGTGTTACCCCACAAAGATTCTAGCCTAAAACATACGATCAGGAGGTCGGGGAGGATTAAACAAATAGAAAGCCATATTATTAATGTAGGGAGAGAAAGGTAGAGATGGAAAGATGTGTGTTTTCTAGAAAGAGAAACAACACACACCTTATGATACAAAAATGAATCCTCACCCCTCCATAGAAGTATGGAGGGGGTATTTATAGGTCTTGACACAACTACCTTATACAACTTGTCATTTCTAGTCCCTACGTGTCAAGTCTTTTATGAACTAATGTGATTCCATATAAGTCAACATATTTTAAGGCTAACAATCTTCCCTCAATATGTGGACATACGGAATTACTTATAATGTTCCTATCAAGTACTATTACAACAAAATAAAGTCTTCCAAAGTACTTCTGTCACACCCTGAAAATTTCAGGTCAATATTTTAAACTTTTCTGATCATTATTTTTGACTTTTATCCGTTACGTTTGAATCTAGCAGTTTACCGGGAAGTTAACCCGCGTAAATCTGAAAAACGTCATCGGACGCGTTTCGACTTCGGATTCTAATTAGTTTAGATATTATATGAGTTATTTTATCTTTTCTAAGTGTTTTGTAGTTTACGATCACTCCCGGTATTATTTTTACGCTTTAACGTTTAAATTACATTTTTCGCGTTTTTAACCTAACGGAACCCCGAAAACCCAAAATATTTTCATGTAAACTTTAATTATCGATCATCTCGTATTAAATCACCAAAATTTCGTTCCATGCCCTCCCCTATTCATAAATTTCAAAAATCATAAGCTCAAAATTAATTCATCAAGCATCTTTTGATTCTATGCATGCATGTGCTCATGTAAGAGGTAAAAATGACAAACTCATGTGTCACTTTCATGCATATTTCTCCCATGCAACCAAGACATGTGATGTCTTAGACATATGTATTCCTTTTAACTTGAAACCTTGAACCAAGACCAACAATACTCCTAGAAACGAGTCATGGATCCCAAAATTTCAAATTGTTTGTCCTTGTGGCTTTGTGTTGCTGAACACACCAACACACACACTTTCGTATGTGTTGGTCATTCTCTACTACAAGACAAGAAGCCTTAAGCACCCCTTGTCCTATAAATACAACCTTATATCAAGACTTAGGTTTCACACATTTCTTTCAAGTCTCCAAAGTTTCTTATTCTTTTGTTCCAAACCCCACGGCACCAAAACAACACCCTTAGGGTTTCATTTTCTTTAATTTCTTTCACAATCCAAGTATACTAGGTTCATTTTTAATAACATCTAAGGTGGTTTGAGGTATTGGTACTATGATTTCAAGGGTCTTTCAAGAGTTTATAAATTAGGGTTTCAAGATTTGTTGTTGGGTTTTATAAATTAAGTATTTTGAGGTTTAGATCTTGTGATTTCTCTACTTGTTCTTCATTCTTGTAAGTGTCTTAATCTTTTTTTTTGTGATTTACTTATGTTCTTTCATATATGTTCAAGATCCATACATCCATGTGTTGTGTTTTAATTTTTGAAAGATGATAAAACAAGCTTTTATAAATAATAATGTTACCTTGTTTCACTAGTAAAATGTTATGTTCTTGGTAAGATGAGAGTTGAATGAGAGTTGCAACAATAGAAATGAAGGGATTAGGTTAGTTTTGGATGTGGTTTTGTTGTGGTTTAGTTGTGAATGAAGATTAGACTAGATTAGGCACTATTGTGAAGTTTGAGTGGATTTTGGTTGCGTTTTTGACAAAAAGTGCTTGCTGATCCGAAATTGTTTTGAGTTTTTGGTCAACCTAAAAATGTTTTTAATAGGCGTAAAAGTAGTTTTTGGAGAGCTCGTTTCGAGTAGATAGATTTTCATATATCATACACTAAAATCGGACTTAAAACGTCCAAGTTATAGCCAAATGAAACTTGAAACATTTTTCGGCAAAATAAGTGAATAGTGTGCTGATGTGAATAGTAAAATGAGTTTTCAGACACTTTCGGACATGTTTGGACCTTTTAAACATTGGCGAAACATATAAAAATATTAGGTTATTGATTAGAAACATTTGAAGTGTCATAAAAATATGTAGATGATGTCGGGATTGATAAATGAGGTAGGATTCCAAAACAAATAGTAACTTTTATTATGTTTTAGAGAAACGGACATAGAAGTTAAGCGTTTAAGACTAGTTAGTACATTTTGAAAATATGGAAACTTAACAAATATAGGGGGCGGTATTAACGTCCCGAAACTAAAAACTTTCCTAAAACAGAAACTTACTAAAAATAGTGATTTTTTAGATAAACGCCGAAACTTAAAGACAAATTTTATGATTTTAATTAGTCATGTTTTGTTAATCAAACCAAAGCACAAAAACACACATGGATGTCTTTTGGTGATGAACATATTGTGCAATTCTTGTCATACTTTCTGTGTTCCTAAGACGCGTTATTATTCTAGGTCGCGGCTAGATTTCGATATCATCTTTTACTTGCGTGATTATCATTTGCTCATTTTGCTAAGGTGAATTCATAGCCCCACGTTTTACTACTTTTACCTTAGTATTTTGGGGTGAGAAACACTGCTTATTTTCAAACTATGGACACAGTTACTTTACGTTGCCTTTTCCTGATTACGTGTTGCCTAAGTAGCGAATAGACCACTAATGCTAGAATTATCATGAACTGTAAATTGCTTAACCGATTGTACTGGTTAAGTAAGCGCGATTGTTGTATATAGATCTATTGGGAGTAATTATCCCTATCTGGGTAAGTAGCGCTTACTAGATTCGGAGGTCCCGAACACACGAATATATACCATGTCTGATTTTCAATAGGTGAATATGGTCGGATACCTTTAGGGTGAGTAATTCTATTTGGCATATAATGTGCTTCATTTAATTGAGCTTCGGTGTCATGAGCTTAACGCAATAGTAAATACATTCTTTTTATGTGAAGTTGTATCTGTTATAACTGTCACGTGCGTATTGTGAACTTGTGGTCCACATTTAATACTAAACTAAAACCTATGAATTCACTCAACTTTATGTTGATGTTTTAGCATGTTTTTCTCAGGTGCTTCGCGGTAGATGTCTTTGCTTGCTTTATGGTGTCGCCTTGCATTGGACCGATTTTCAAGAACTATTATCTATGATTAACATCGTTGTCAATTTCTAAAAACTTTTCGTTCGCTTCCGCATATTATCCTTAAACTTATGTAAAACTTTATCTATTTTAATTAATGCAACGATGTTGGATTTTCAAACGTACACTTAGAGGTCGTTCTTTGTATCTTGTGTGATGTATATTATGACGTCACGCCCCCGGACATGTGTTTTCCGTCCAGGCCCCGTTTGGGGGTGTGACAGATTGGTATCCAGAGCCAAGGTTATAGAGAACCAGATAGTATATTTAGGTCTGGTCTATAACCAGTATATGATCCTACGTGCTTACCTGCTTATATATGTATCTAATAATAATAGCATTTTATATAAGTATATATATATATAAGTGCAATTTATATATCATATTGCCATAATTACTTTATACATCATTTTGCCTTGAGCCTACTATGATATAGGTTTACCTCTGCCCTGCGTTTATCTTTTCTCTACGTTTACGTCTGCCTTACGTATATTTCCTCTTTTTTTATAGAAGTTGTCTATATAATACTAAATTTTTCCTAAGACATTGTGAGTGGCACAATGGTCTCTAAACGTTTCCAAAGACATCGTGAGTGATACGATGGTCATTAAAACTATTTCATAAATTTACATTATACTATTTTACATAACATCAAAACTTGTCACAGTCTTCCGACTCTATGTTATCGTACTATCCAAACCCGAATGCAAGTTGAGCCCCGTCCCTCACCTTTGAAACTCCTACGTCGTCTCATACTATCACCTAGAAGCATACCGATTAAGTTGAACATGACTTTAAACCGTCACCTTGCAACATTTCATCTTTAGGACACGACTTTGGGGAAGCCGACTTACTTTATCTTTCTTTTACTTCTTTTAATTTTGAAGAGAATGTCGGCATCGAGACAAGGAATGACTTCTGCAGAGATTAACCAGATTGTAGCTCAACGAGTTAGTGATGCTATTGAAGCTATCGCTATCTACGAGACAAAAATCCGCATGACTCACGATCCGATGAATCAGATCATACGACAAGAAATCACGATAGAAAAGAATGCTAACAACAAGAGGAAGTTTGAGAACCAACCAAAGGATAACCGTGTGCCACGACAACCACCCTGCAAGAACCCGGGTGTAACAAGAGCTTACACTATTGGAGCCAATGCAAGGAGGGCTTATGTTGGGAATTTACCTTACTGCAACAAATGTAAATTGCATCATGTTGGGCCGTGTACTGTGAAGTGTAATAACTGTAAGAGGGTTGGCCACATGACTAGGGATTGTAAGACATCTGTTGCTGAAATGAACCAAAGAACCCATGTGGCAATTCCAAAGGCCACCATCACTTGCTATGAATGTGGAAGGTTGGGACATTTTAGGAATGAATGCTAGAAGTTGAGAAATCAGAACCAAGTTAACCAAATTTAGAAGGAAAAAGCTCGCGAGAACTCTAGTGTCGTCAAAGATAAGACTAATGCTTAAGAAGAGATCTTCCCGCCTTACCTAGTGACCTAAGTCAAAGTCTTCTTAGACTATATTCACATTAATACTTTTCTATAAATTTCGTTGTATTGAGGGGATGTTTTAATTTCCTATTAATGTATGTGTCATGACGATTTCGTCAGTTACACTTAATTTCTCTATTTATTTATGTAAGCTACTCCTTGAATCGTTCCCATCTTATAAAATCATTTCGCTGCTATTGTTTTATAATCTATTCTTGTGTCATCTCGTAAACAATTTCATTGCCATGTTATAAACCAATTCACTATCGTTTTATAAACTGTTTTCTATTATACCATAAACAATTTTGTCATCATATGAACTATTTCGTGGTCTTTTGTAAACTATTTTGTTGTCACTTTATAAACTATTTGGTTGTAAACTCGTAAACTAATCGTTACTATGATTATAAACCCCTAATATCACATTGTCAGCTGTCTCGTGATTGTCCCGTAAACTGTTTCAATATCACATCTTAAATTATTTTACGCAATCCTACAAAATAATCTCGTGTCATTATATAAATTACTTTGTATTCGACTCTACGAACTGTTTTGCTACCTTATAAACCATATTGTTTATACCATATAAATTTTTAAACATAACACTAGTTTGACGAAATAAGTATTCCATCGTTAGTCCTTAATTATACATAGCCTGATCACCTATGTATAATTCAGGAAGAACCATGTCATGCTGAGAGCAGTTACCATAAAATTTTGTCAATTTACCTTCACCTTCTATTTCTAGTTTCTTTTCTCTTCATTACAATTTCAAAGGGGATATTTTCTTCCACTAATTTGTGTTTTGCCAATATTTTGCGTGTGTATTGTGAGTTGTGTTGGTCATGTGTATTCGTATTTTTAAGCGTCATAACTAAGTGGACTGTCTCAATTTTATTATATAGGAAGATTATACCCTTAGCCGAGAGACTGAAATCACGTCACGTGTAGTCACGGTAGTTACGGATTTTAGGATTCTAGAACATAATAGACTTATCCTCATTCGTTGGGTTAGAATAAAAAAATTAGGAAATTTCTTCACCGTCCAAGTTTCTAATGGTCATGGAATAAGGCAAAGGACATAATCATTGCAAATACCTAGAACCTAGCTGACAGAAATTTTGTACGCACAGTTTTTTATCCTTTTAAGTGATATCGTCCCATTTATCTTAGACATTAAGTATCCTATTGAGCTAGTTAACAGAAGGCTAATAGGATCTAATGCCGTACTTAGAGGCTGTACGTTAGGATTATTAGGTCTCCCATTCAATATTGACCTAATGCTAGTTGAACTTTGTAGTTTCGACGTCATCATCGGCATGGATTGGTTAGCGAACCATCATGCAGTAATTGTTTATGATGAGAAAATCATGCGGATTCCCTATGGAGATGAAGTTTTGATAGTCCAAGGTGATAAACGTGGCAGAGGAAAGAAGTCGAAGTTGAGCATTATATCGTGCACTAAGACTCAGCAATGCATTAAGAAAGGTTGCCCAAATTTTCTGGCATAAATTACGAAGAAGGAAACTGAAGACAAGTCGGAGGAGAAGCGACTTGAGGACGTGCCGATTGTACGGGACTTTTCAGAGGTCTTTCCAGAAGACTTACCTGGATTACCGCCAGCGCGACAAGTTGAATTTCAAATTGACTTGGTCCCTGGTGCTGCACCTGTGGCACGAGCTCCGTATAGATTAGCACCGTCGGAATTACAAGAACTGTCTACTCAACTGCAAGAACTTTCTAACAAAGGATTCATAAGACCGAGTTCCTCACCCTGGGAAGCCCCAATCTTGTTTGTCAAGAAGAAAGACGGATCTTTTCGGATGTGTATCGACTACCGCGAGCTGAACAAGCTGACGGTGAAGAACCGATATCCACTTTCCAGAATCGACGATCTATTTGATCAGTTGCAAGGATCAAGTGTCTACTCGAAGATCGACTTAAGGTCTGGTTATTATCAACTCAGAGTTCGTGACGAGGACATTCCAAAGACGGCGTTTAGGACTCGCTATGGCCACTACGAGTTCCAAGTAATGCCTTTTGATTGACTAACGCATCGGCAGTATTCATGGACTTGATGAATCAGGTGTGCAAACCATACTTAGATAAATTCGTGATCGTTTTTATTGATGACATCTTGATCTACTCCAAGAGCGAGGAGGAGCATGCAGAACATCTTAAGTTAATTCTGGAGTTGCTTAAGAAGGAAGAATTGTACGCCAAGTTTTCGAAATGCGATTTTTGGCTATCAAGGGTACAATTTCTTGGACACGTGATTGATAGTGAAGGCATTTACATGGACCCAGCTTGTCACACCCTGCCAAGGTGGAAACACGAGGCGTAACATCATGGATATCATCACAACACAATGGTGTCAACAATAGAGAATCATTACATGCATAACTAATATAAAAGACACGATGTGTCATGACAATACCGAAAACAAAAGAACGACATCTTGTATTAATAAAAAAGGGGTCTCATCAATACAAAGACAATGTCTCACAAACCTAATAAAATTATTCAAGAATTCATGCAACAAGATACAAAATGAAACCAACTGGGAACTCCCAATGCAGCCTAATGGTCTCTCTAGCCACTTTTATTTACTTCAACACAATCATGACGCTCACCTGAAAATGATGCTTAAAACGTCAACACAATGGTTGGTGAGAGTCATAGGTTTTACGACACCAATACAAGATTTAAATAAATTACTGTGATTATAAAAACAAAACAAAGCATGACAGGACAAATAAGCTGACTATTATACATGCTAGCATTCATGCAACTAAGAATCTCAATTGGGACGGAACGTGTCCCCCGATCCAATGCAACAAAAATAGTCATGGAGAGGGATGAAATCGTTAAATCCCAGACTCTTGGTACCGTAGCACACATACAGGTTCATACCCACACCAAGTAGGCAAAACCTCTTGCCCACAAAGTAGGCGAAGAACAATGCAACATCATACAACATGCAACACATAACATATAATATCTACTTAAATGTCCATGTGTAACTTGAACCATATAATCACATAATCAAAACATTTCGAAACATATTTTGCATCAATTCCATCCCAAGAAAACATAGTAAAATGGGACTATAAAACTCACCTGGATACTCAAACGCAGCTTCCAAATCTCTACACGCAACTATACAAATAAATAAACACGGTTACACGCGACCAAGCTAAAAGCTCTAGTCCATGTAACACACATATGATGGATGTCTAAGGGTTTAGTTAACCATCATGGGTCACCCCGACACCATGCCCAACCTTAACCATCTTACTAACACTTTACACTAGCTACTTACAATTAACTCAGAATTGCAGAATTTTAGTGTCTCTTTACGTACCCAAAACCCTTACTTAATGACCTTCATAAATTATACCAAAAATCACCCATGTTCATTTATGAGTATATTAACTACCTTGTGATTCCCAAGTATTACTTACATGTGTAACTACCTCAAATAAAATCAAACTTCAAAACTGTCCTAATTCGGATCTGATTGCACACCAAAATATATCACTCTAACTACCATACTTAGACATGCTTTCAGAGGCTAATTTTTACAGGATTATCCATAGACATATGGAACTTAACTACTGTAGAAGGGCTAAGCTTAATTCCACTTTTAAGTATAGGTTTTACCCTCACAAACATGACCTAAATCTGACCCGTATTTACTGATCTGACAACTTTTAGTGTAACCAACATTTGAATGACTTCCCGACCTTAAAAACTTTCGAGGCCACCATACGAGTATCAAAGCTGCACCGTTTGAAGCACTGTACGGCTGAAAATGTCGATCGCCTATCTGTTGGGCTGAGGTTGGAGATGCTCAGCTTACTGGCCCAGAGATTATTCATGAAACCACGAAAAAGATCATCCAAATCAAGAAGCGTATTCAAGCGGCACGTGATAGACAAAAGAGCTACGCCGATAGGAGACGTAAGCCATTGGAATTTCAAGCTGGAGATAAGGTTATGTTGAAAGTATCGCCATGGAAAGGGGTGATACGTTTCGGCAAACGGGGGAAGCTAAATCCTCGTTATATTGGACCTTTCAAAATCCTTGCTAAAGTGGGAACGGTTGCATATCGACTTGAACTCCCAGAGCAACTAAGTCGGGTTCATAGTACTTTTCACGTTTCCAATTTGAAGAAGTGTTTCTCCGACGAACCCCTAGCTATTCCGTTGGATGAAATCCAGATTGATGACAAGCTTAATTTCATTGAAGAACCGGTCGAAATCATGGATCGAGAAGTTAAATGACTAAATCAAAGCCGCATCCCAATTGTGAAAGTCCGTTGGAACTCAAGACGAGGTCCTAAGTTTACTTGGGAGCGCGAGGACCAAATAAAGAAAAAGTATCCTCATCTTTTTGCTAACCCTACACCTGCGTCTAAAGTTACGTCTTAAGCTTTGAGGTAACAGCACCTATTAATCGGGAGACGTATGTCCACACTCGTAAATTCGGTCATATTTTTAACTTTTCAGATCATTATTTTTGACTTTTCTACGTTACGTTTAAATTTGGCAATTTACCGGGAAGTTAACCCGCGTAAATCTAAAAAACGTCATTGGACGCGTTTCGACTTTGGATTTTGACTAGTCTAGATATTATATGCATTATTTTTATTTTCTAAGTTTTCGTAGTTTTACGATCACAGTTTTGACACTATTTATACGTTTTAGCGTATAATATACGTATTTCGCGATTTTTGATCAAACGGAACCCCGGAAACCCGTAATCTTTTCGTGTAAACTTTAGATATCGTTCATCTCGTGTTTATACGTTAAATTTTTCGCTCAGTTCCCCCCTCTTATAAATTTAGACGCCTAAACCAAACCAAAACAACCATAAGTCCAAAATTAACAAAGTATCTTTTTTTAATTTCTCAGCATTTGATGGATAGTGGACACATGAAGTGTCATACATTATGCACACTACCAAGTAATTACCACCATGTGAAACTCTAACACCGTCTTAGTAAGAACCTTGGACTAATACCTTTTACCATCAAAACTTGCATAACTAGTACCATTATCCAAAAATTTTAAACCCCTTGTCCTTGCTGTTGTGTTCGGCCGAGCAAGGCACACACACACACTTTTGGTGTATGTTTGTCACATGTACAATGCAAGACATACCCTAAACCCTAAAGTCTTGTCCTATAAATACCTCACTATAACACACACTAGGTCATTTCTCATTTTCCAAGCCTCATTAAAATTTCTCATCTCTCTTATTTCCTTCACTGCTTCACTTCAAACAAACACCCTCATCGGGTTTCCTATTCTTTGATTAGTGGCAAGATCCAAGTAAACTAGGTTCATAATCTAAGGTTATTTTATGGTGATTTCAAGAAAAAAATATTGGTTCAATGATTCAAGTGTTAGAATTCAAGATCTATAAACAAGGTTTGGTTATAATTTGGGTTTTTTATCAAGATCTAAGTCTTTTAATCATATTTCTAAGCTTGTTCTTCAATTTGTAAGCTTACTTTGAAACTTAGCTTTATTTTCTACTTTCATTCATTATATACTTATGTTCTTGTATAGATCTAATAAAAAGTCCTATGTGTTTTGTGTTAATATTTTTTTCTAAAAGATGATAAAATAACAACTTGTGACATCTTTTAAAAAAATAAGAAGTAATATGTTTATAACTTGTATTAACTATGGTGAGGAGTTGAAAGTGTGAGTTGCAACAATAGAAATAAGGGATTATGGTTTAGTTTTTAGGTGTGGTTTTTGTTGTGGATAGTTGTGAATGGAGATGTTATGAAAGATGTTAGGCACTATTATGAAGTTTGGTTTTAAAAGCGTTTGTGAAATACATAGGTTGCAATCCAAAATAGATTTTTGAAGGTTTTGGTCGACTTAGAAATGTTTCATTAGGCGTAAATGTAGTTTTTGGAGAGCTCGCTTTCGAGTAATAGATTTTCATATATTGTACACTAAAATCGGATTTAAAACGGCCAAGTTATAGCCAAATGAAACTTGAAACATTTTTTGGCAAAATAATTAATGAAGGTGCTGATGTGAATAGTAAAATAAGTTTTCGGACGCATTCAGGATGATTTGAGTTTTTAAAACACTAAGGAAACGATAAAAATCACATATATAATTGATTATTATCATTAGAAACGCGTTAACATAATTTTAGGGAAAGCGTTAAAGTGTTCCTAAAATAGTAAGTTTTTAGTGTAATAATAGCAAGATAGGCATGAAAGTTAAATTGTTTAGGATTCTCTAGTGCGAATTAAGGACAATATGGAATTTACAAATATAGGGTACGTTATACGTCTCGAAACTAAAAACTTTCCTAAAAATAGAAACTTACTAACAAAGGTTAATTTTTGGTTAAACGGGCGAAACTTAACGAAAAAGTTATAATTATTTAGTCAAATGTTTGTTTAATTAGTCAAATCACAAACCGCATGGATGACTTTTTTCTCTTTTAACGATTCGTACAAGTTTCGTAACTTTTCAGTCTTTTTTAAGACACGCATTGATTTAGGTCCAAGTAGGACCTCTGGCATTATATCTCTTCATTTAGAAATTTATCTCACCATTTGCTCTAAAGGTGAGATCATAGACTAACGGTTTTCCTATTGTCTACTTTACATATTATGGGTGATGAACATTGCTTGTTTTTAAACTTATGTACACAGTTACTTTACGCTACCTTTTTCCTAATTACATGTTGCCTACGTTGCGAATAGACCACTAATGCCCAAACTATCATGAACCGTTAATTTCTTAACCGACCGTACTGGTTAAGTAAGCGCGAATGTTGTAAATAGATCTATTGGGACTAATTATCCCTATCCGGGTAAGTACTGCATACTATATTCGAGACAAAGAACAAACGGATAATACCTTTCAGATTTCACTAGGTTTCTTGTCAGATACCTCTAGGGAAGTTAATTTCTTGATTTGCATATAAATGCTTCCTTTGAATTGATCTCAGTGTCTGAGCTTATCGCAACAATAATCCTTTTTTTATGTGAAGATGTATCTGGTTATAACAGTCGCAAGCGTACTGTGAAACTTGTGGTCCACTCTTTTAACTAAATTCAAACCAATGAATTCACCAAATTTATGATTGACTGTTTTAAGCATTGTTTTTCTCAGGAGCTTAGCAATTATTCTTGAAGTGTAATAGATGTTTGCATGATTGCCGGGTGTCTTTCAAGAATATTTATCTTTAAATTTAAATACTCGTTGTCTTAAAAACATGTTATGGTTTCGCTGCATTTGTCTTAAGCTTCCGCTAAAACTATTCAATTATTGTAATAAATATTATAAAACTTACTTAATATTTTTAATTAAAGCAACGTAGTTATGTTTATCAAATGTCCCATATAGTGGTCGTATTACTGAATCATGTGTGGATGTAAATTATGACTCACGCCCCTAGACACGTGAAACCGTCAAGCCCCTTTGGGGGTGTGACATTATGATCATACTTTAAGAACATTTGTAGCGTCTTTCGAGAACAGTGTACTCAGCATACAGCAACCATTAAGAGGCAAAGGCTGACCTTAAGTCAACAAAAAAAGTTCAACCGATCATGGCAATTAGGAGGTGTCTAGGTTAACGACTCAGCTAGGGGTTCTTAAGTCTAGGTGTCAAACGGCTAAACATAAGCTTAGTAGTTGGGATAAGAAACATAGGAAGTATAGGAAAAAAAAAAAATGAGAGGGACACTCTTGTGACATGGAAAAAGCAAAGATTGAGGAAGAGCTAGAAAGGGACTATGTCACAGTTGAAAGCATCGTTTGAGAGGCAAGCTAAGGAGATCTAGGGTAGAGCGTTAGCCACTTCTTTAGTCAGATATATTACTCCACTTGTTCGAAGGATTCCTAAGAGTGGTGAGTTACCGGGCATTTGCGTGTTGTTGAATATGGAAATTATGTAGGAGTCGATGCGTGGGTTACATATGGAGATCATACCGAATAAGATTTCCGGGAGTTATTCTCAAAGATTTGTTTATTTGCCATTCCTGGATGCCAAGAGAAGTTGATAGAGTCGTTTCTGCTTTTCCTGATAACACTACTTTTCCTTTTCTTGGACAAGGTTTTTTGATTTTCTCAAAAAATCTCATAGCTCTTTGCAATACATCGCCGACTAGAGCCCTGACAAGGAGACGCCCTTCCCACCAGAACCTCCACTGCTACGGCGCCTTTTGAGAGCTAACAGCCATGTTTGACACTCTACCATCATCATCGAGACTTTGGTCATACCTAGAACTCCGAGAGCTATTTGAAAGAAAAGAAGAAGCTCGTTTGAGAAAAGTGAGATCCTTCACTGTTTAGCAGCCTTGGATAGCAGTTTATTTTTATTTTGTTATGTAACTAGCCTTGGTGTTTCGGGCTTTAAGTGCTATCTAAGCAACTTTGTCCTGTGGATGCGATTTAACCTTATTAACTTTCTATCTTGTCGTAACTTGTTCTTTCATGTATATTCATCCCTTAATGTATGTTATATATTTTGTTATATGTTTGTAACACACTATTGTCATTTCCAAAAATGCTTAGACTTATACACACCTTGCCAGCATCAGCTGACGTAGCATCCGGGTTTAGCCTATTTCTAACATCCGAGAAATTTTAAAATTTTAAAAGACTATTTTAACCTTTGACTTTTCGAGTCTGACTTGACTTTTTGATTTTTGACGTTTTATTGTCTAATAAAAGCAATTACCGCATGACCGGTAAAATTTTTGGAACGTATTTAAATAATAAATCATATTTATTATTACACACCGCGAGTACAAATTATTTAAACTAATTTGATTCGAAAACGAAAAGGATAAAATAAATTCATAGTTGAATTGTACAAAAACGAACCACAGATCATGTTTTCACGATTCGGACCCTAGCAATATGAATGTAAAACGAAATTCCTAACAACCTTTTTAATTTTTGCTCGAAACCTCGAAAACGATCCGAAAAAGGCTAAGACAGCACCTGAAACATTTAACGAACAACCTCCAACTCTGACAACACAAAAAAAATTAAATTTGTTTGTTTATATTAATTATCAGTATTATTTAATAAAAATATAAATAAATTATACATCGTTTTAAATGAAAATGTTGTGAATAACGCAAATGCTCGAGCTTAAATATCCATGTTTGAATGCGAACGATACGTCAACCGTTATCACAACACAATAACAGAAAATTTATTTAATGTATATAAAATATTTATGAAATATTATCAAATAAATACTCATTTTTATCAGAAAAATGATTTGAAAAACAGTGGCGCGAGTTTCGCGACTCGAATCATCCGTTAAGTCGTCTGAACGAATCCCGAACCACTTTTATCAAAACTATATAAAGAAAGTTACACAATAAACCCTCAACTATTAAACATATTACATTTAGTTTAAAAGTTTTATATAAATATAAAACTTATATTAATTTTTTTCATTTCCATCTCTCACATATACACACACACAATTATACACTCTTCTCCCTCCCCATGACTTCCGGCCGCCGGAAACCACCCAGCCGCCGCCGGCCACCATGCTGCCATGGCTGGGCCGCCGGAATAATATTTCCCCGGGCCCCCCCCCCCGGGTTTCCGACCGAAACATAAAACTTTTCTCATTTCCTATCCGGATCTACCCGATCTCTCACCACCACGCTCCACCACATCGACACCTCAGCATCCATCTCCACACCGCTGGTGACTACCACAGCCACCACCAACACCACACCACCACGGACGCGTTTGGTTTCCTCAGTAACAACAGAGGGTGCTTGGTGGTTTTGTTATCCCCTAGTAGGGTGCGTTTGGGATTCTAAAACAAACCCCACAATGGTGTGCGTTTGGCAGTGTAAAACATACATCGAGGGTGCGTTTAGTTATTGTTATCAAAACCAAGAAGGGGTGTTAGAGGGTTCTCGATAGCACACGGAAGGGTGCGTTGGGTTGGACAGAGTCACCAACAAGGGTGCATATGGGTATTTTATAAACGCCATATACATGGTACGTTTGATTTTATTAAAAAACCACAAATGATTGTTTTGGTTTCGTTCATCACATCATAGGGCGTGTCAGGTTTCTCGATTCAACGCCAAGGGTACGTTTTGGCTTTCGAGGGTCAAACCACGACCAGGGCTCGATTGGTTCAGTAACAACAGTGGAGTGTATGGTTTTGTTTATAAATAGATTAGTCCTTTGGTTTCGTATTTAGCACCATAAGGTTGCGTTTGAATAATGGTATAGCACAATCGGTGCAGTTTGGTTGTGGACTTGAAGCACATAAGTGTGCATTTGGGCGTTGTTAAGAAACTGCCATCAGGGGCGATTGGATAAAGGTTAACAGCGTAGAGGTAGCGTTTGGCTAGGGCAGAAACGCCGTAGAGTGCGTTTAGTGTTATTGATAAAACCATATAGAGTGGATGTTGGTTTGGAATAAATAACCATACGAGGTCGTTTTGGTGTATTGCTGTGATTTACACCCAAGGGGTGTGTTTGGTTTGGCATTTAACGCCAACAAGGGGCGTTTGGTTTAAGAGAAGCACCAAGGGGTGCGTTTGGGGTATCAGACTCGTCTAAGTGGCGAGTTTGGGTCTGAGCAGAAACACTTTAGGAGTGGTACTTGATTTAATATAAATTCGGAAAATAAATACAACAAAGATTTTTTCATAAATATTAAACCTTAAATGGAGTTCAATGTTAAAATAAATGTGTCATGTTATTAATTAAACTTGCCTAATCATTATAATAGAACACGTGAGTAATACAACATGTATTAATTGAAAAAAAAAGAGGTTAAGTTATATAATTGCAAGATTATTTATCGAAATAGTATAAATAAACGGATAAACAAACGGAAACAAACTTACAAAGTAGTATAACTCATAGCAAACCGTCAAGGAAACAATATACTAGATTATAAAATATTATTTTATATTTTATAATTCTCAACTAGAAACTAACATCAAAACCTTTGTAAAAGCTTTAAAACACAGTGTACATGGATTGTAACTTTAAAACGTACGATTACTTTTAGATCTAAGAGCTTTTTATTTATTTAAGTGGAGTATTTTCCTAAAAACGAGGGTCTAATTATTTTGTTTCATCATGTTACTCAACGCTTCTTAAAACAATAAAATTCAAAGTATTAATAATCAAATATTCATCGATTTGTTGGTCTTATTATATAATTCACCATATGAATTATATAATTACTTATTTTCATATGTAATAGATACGGAATATATTACATACATTGTTATATGATTCACCTTATGAATTATATATGCTTCTTGATTTATTTATTTAACCAACCACCAAACCATTACAACTTTAAATCTAAATCTTTTATCAACGTGTCACGTTGACGTACTCATTCATCGGAAAACCAAGTACATCATCCTAGGCTAGTGGGTCATAGCCGTTAAGATAAACCGCAACTTCTTGGTCGAGCCGTTTCAGTTTCCGTTTCGTCTTGTACTCAATGTGTACATTCTCGCCAATCGTTCTTCATCATCGATGTGAGTTTATAGCCCCTCTTTCACTTGTTTTACATTACTTTACAAATCTCGGGGGAGAATACATGCTCAATATAACTTGTTTACAGATTTATTTACAACATCTTTTACATACTATTCTACACACATGGTTTACATATTTGATTTCGCAACTCATTACAGACACAATTACATGGTTGATTACAAACTTGGTTTCATACTCAGGCCGGCTCCTACAATCCTTGGCCAGATGGCCAATCTTCTTGGAGTTATTGCACCTTGGTGTCCAGTGACTGTCATGATGGTAGTTGCACTTAGGACATAGAGGTTTAGGCCCTTCATACGGTCTTTTATCACCGTTCCCTGTAACATAGGCCATGCATGTGTTCTGCCTTTTGTTCTGCTGTGGATGGTTCTGGTTGTTCTTGAAAATGTCATCAAACTTTTGCTTGTTTTCAGCCTGCCTTTCAGCGATAGTGTTGATTTTCTTATCCATCAGTCCGGATGCCATTTCAGTAGCCTCCTGCATAGTTTTCGGCTTCGATGCCACAACTCTTCCCTGAATCATGTCGGGTAACCCACCGACATACCTTTCAACCTTGTCCGCTTCTTCAAGAAACATTCTAACACACAGTAGTGCTAGTTCCTGGAATCGTTGATTGTACCCTGTCACATCGGTACCTTTCACTTTCAAATTTCATAACTCAACCTCGAGCTTCTTTATCTCGTTCCTCGGACAGTACTTGTCAGTCATTTTCTTTCTCAGATCTGTCTAAGTCATTGCATACGCAACATCCTGACCAACAATCCTAACGTGGGAGTTCCACCACGTCAAAGCACCTGCAAGAAGAATACAAGTGGAAAACTTGATCTGATTATCCACAGAGCAGTTGCTTATGCGGAATACAGTCTCCATCCTTTCAAACCATTAAGTTAATTCAACAACTCCCTCAGTGCCCTTGAAATACAGAGGTTGGCACTTCATGAAGTCTTGATAGGTGCACTCTCGAGCAACGCGTTCAGTCCTCCTGACACCCGTTCTCGAGGTATGGCTGTCATCGCCATTCCTAGTTGCATCACGTGCTGCCAGTGCAGCAGTGACACCTTGATCAATCATTGCCTGAAGTTGGGCATTGGTGACAGATGTGGTAGTAGTTGTTGTTTCTGGGGCTGGTCTAGCCCTCGTGGTTCTTTTCGGTGCCATTTTCTTCAATCACAAAAAGTATAACACCGTTAGATTCATAAATCTAACCATGTACATTAAACATATACACAATAAATAAAACAAGATCACATCCCACAGTGAAATATATAACTGAACTGAGTTCAACACTGGTATAGATAAATCGACATTCATTCACACAAATTCGATTACAACCAAAACATATTACATTCCTGACATAATACCACCATTCTATATATACATGGAAAACATACATGATTTCTTGATACAAGAAATGAAAATACAAATCCTACTACCGTGCTAGCTGGGTATAAAACCCATAATACTTAGCCGGCTAACAAAAGATAGCTACGAATACAACATAAACCTAGAGCCCTATAGCTGGGAGTCACCTCATAAATACTTGTAGGCTATATACACAAAACAACTAGTCATAACCTGATCTATGAACTACTATCGGCCTCCTCTGGTGCAACTGGTTGTGCTGGAACTCCAGAGGGTCTCTACTGTCCCTGCAATGCTGTCACCTGTCCTTGTAAAGTGGTCACTTATCCCTGTAGTGACTACATCAATGTCAAAGTCTGCACAAGCTCCTCTTGTCTAGTACGGTCAGTTGTCCGTAATGCTACAATCTTTGTCTGCCTCCTGTGGTTTACCTGTAGCATCTCTGAAGTCACAGTCTGACTCCTACTGTCAGCTGCCTACAACTGTGAAATCACTGCTTGCTGACTCATCACTATAGAGCCTAATGTCATAATCTCTGAGTGTGCCATGTAGCTAACCTCCATGGAGCGTCCCCATGCCTCCTGGGAAACCAGAGCCTCCTGATCTAGTAATCGTGCAATCTCATAGTGGTACTGACTATCATCAACCAACGTCTCAATACTCTGATATATCTGAGTCTGCCTATCCTGAGTATCCTCTATCACAGCATAGATGTCCTGCGTGTCCTGCTCCTGAATTGCAGCAAGCTCAGTCACCATAGTATTGACCCCTTCAAGGGTCATCGGTGCTACCTCCTCAATAGCCTCTCTCGGGTCTACCCAAACATCTATAATCCCATAGCCGACCTCCTCGGCTCTCTATCGTCTGATCTCGGTATCCATAGAACCGACAAACCCATAGTCTGCCCTACGACCTCCAATCGGTCTAGCGGCAGCAGCAGCTGAACTCTCTCCAATCTCGTACCTAGGACCAAGATCAATACCCAACCTCTTCCGAGGTGGTAGTGTAATCTCGGGCCTGTCTGCCCTGCGGTTAGAAGATAGTAACTGCAAAGGTGGTGATGAAGTAGGTAGTGGTAATAGATGAGAAGTGGATGGTGTCTCGGCTCTCAGCTGGATCATAGCAGCTCAATAGCCCAACAGACGAATAGGACTAGCAGGTGGTGATGCAGGTAATACAGTTGCTGGTGGTGATGCTAGAAGTGGGGGAGATGGTATCTGTGGTAATGGATATGATAGTGGAGTAAGTGGTGATGGTGGTGGAGTGGTTAAGGCAGGAAGTCTCTCGACCTATTCCCTAGGAGGAAGTGATATGAATGGCTCATCCTGGATAGATATCCTGGCAGTCATACGGTGTACAGGTGGGATAAAGTCGGCCGGAGCTGGGTGCTCCTCCTCCTCCTCTTCATCCTTGTCCTCGTCCTCGTCCTCATCATCGACATCATCTTCGGAAGGCTCCTCCTTCTCCTCCTCATCATCATCATCCCTATTAGCAAGGTAGTCAACTGGATCCTCCTCGGGATCCTCATCGTCCTCAGCCTCCGGCTCCTCCTCCGGATCAAACTCAGGAACATATCCTGGTGAATCTGCAGTGGGTGTGGCAGCAGCAGGCAGTGGCTGCTCCTCAGCCGGGAGTATCTCATCCTTCAGTGGCATGTACTTATGGTACATCGGCTCAGGAACAAAGTCCAGTGGGGGTGGTGACTGTGGCTCCTCGGGGCCAGACATGTAGTCAGGCGATGGTGGAGCCTGATAAGTAGCCACTATGTAAGCATATGGTTCCTCTAGCATCATAGGTGATCCGTCGACTCCTGTTGAACCAATGTCTGACAAATCTGCAAATGGACTAGATATCTGTGTATAGGTAACTGTAACATCCAGGAATTTTTGGAATTTTAAAGGACTATTTTAACCTTTGACTCTTCAAGTCTGACTTAACTTTTTAACTTTTGGTCTTTTATTATCACATAAAAACGATTACCGCATAACTGGTAAAATTTTCGGAACATATTTCAATAATAAATCGTATTTATTATTACACACCTCGAGTACAAAGTTATTTTTAACTTATTTGATTCGAAAACGAAAAAGGATATATATTAATTCATAGTTGATTTATCAAAAACGAACCACTAAATCACGTTTTCACGATTCGGACCCTAAAGCAATTTGATGTAAAACGAGCAACATTCCCTACTCGACATGGTATACCCGTTCGTGTGACCTTGTGATCTAGCTAATAACTCCGAACGGGGTTGTCAAAACCCATTGATCTATTCATAAATTCGCGCTTACTGAGACAATAATTGGTTATACCCTAATTATGACAGTTCATGATAATGGGTCATTGGGTTATCGCGATTACTTAGGCAACACGTAATCAATATTAAAATTTTATCCACTTGTGTACAGTATAAAACAAATGCATTGTTTTCCACCCCAAAATTATAAAACAAAATCGTTGTAAATCGTTGTTTGGGGCTATGAACTCACCTTGAGTTACTGATAATCCAAATATCACAGATAATGCGTCACGTAAATCGTCAGAGGAAACCTATTTAATTTAAGGCCGTATAAGTACTAAGCATGATGATTAACATCTACCATATACAAGGCTACGTAGCTACATCACCATTTAATGATTTTGGTAAAATTGTGTTTAATAAGTAAACAAACGGTTTGTAATTTAAAAGTTTTTAAGGTAAAAACTGGGCATAATTTCGGTTCTAGCCGATTTTGGTTTCTTATGCCCCGCTTTCGTATTAGGACGACTTATCATAATCGCGCGGCTCCCCCTTACTGGTGACAGTAACTTTTATGTTCACACCAGACCCTAAATGTATTTTATATAAGTTTTGTAATCGTAAAACCCGTAAATGTCGTATTTTCTTGTTAAAGTTTCGTTTTTAACGAGTGTCTTTCCGTTGCACGGTCTCGTAGTTGAAAGTTCTTATTGATTTATGAGGTTATGCAAAAATGAGTTAAAATAGTTTCTGTCATGTGAATAGTAATTTTATTAAAAATAGTTTCTATAAAAAGTTATTTTATACATTTTTCGCTAGTATATAAACTTGTCGTAATTCACTATACTTCTTCGTTACTTTAATGTCGAAAAAATTACGTTTCTTATTGTTTTCGGTAATCCTAAAAATATGTATGATCTGTTGTAAAAATGATCAACCTTGTTTGTATAATTTTTTATAAAAATTATTTTATAAACCGTTATTAACGTATAACTGTAATTAGCGTATCTTTTTCGTTATTATCGCTTTTCGAGTTTTTGTGTACCTTTTTGGAATCGTCATGGTGAGTTAAGTTATCTTTATAACTAAACAGATCAAACCCACTATTCGCGCTTCTGCGCAGAAATCGCCAAACAGCCCCTTGCTCGCCGCTCGAAATAAGTATTCTTTTATATAAACTTGTTTATGTTCTTTTTACCTTTGTAAATTTACCACAAGTCTTCCGTGACTGCTTTATACCTATTGTCATGGTTAATATAATAATGTCCATAAGTCACATAGTTTGTCCATTGTTGTCCAAGATAAAAGGTCTTAATCTTATTCTTTTTAAATCTTTAGGGATCATAGAACAAGATGCATTTCGATCCGAGAATGCCCCAAAAAGGATAAATTCATCGTCCTCGACTTTTCACTCGTCCCAAACCAAGCTTAAAACGAAATCACCGCCAAATATGAGTTAGGATGCTAACACTACTCATATTTGCACCATGTGAACTTTTCACTCCTGACAATTATTTTAAATATTAAGTGAATGTGCCATTTTGAATTTCAACCATGGATCAACGTTTTTCAAAATTCTATACTTCACTTTCCACCCGAGAATAATGAGTTTGAAGGCGATATCATCCCATGTAGCGACTTTCGTCTCGACACATTCCAACCTCGCGGCTAAGTGACCAGGCTTTTGACACCTCACAGAGACTAGTATCGGGACTCACGGATCTTAGGTTTCAAAAACTCTCAGGTTTCTCGCATACACATAGCTTATTTAAAAACTTAAAATAGAATAATCAAAGTTCAAAAGCATATTTAAATTTAACAAAAAGAGATCTATTTATTAATTCACACTTACTATTAAACATTTATGCAATTGTAACCCTCGACCTTTTAGAAGGCTGCAACATCGGTTGTGAGCTGGCAAGATACAGCAAACTTTTATCAGTCTCCTCTATATCTCTCTCTCTCTCTACTTTACTATGGGCCTTCTTTTGAAGACTGCCACATCGGTTGTGAGCCGGCAAGAGGCAGTAAACTTTTATCAGCCTACAATTTATATTATTATTGTTGTTGCCACATTTCATCATTTTTTTATATCACCACGAAATATAGAGAAAATTTAAGTATAAATTTGAACTAAGACAAAGATATTATTGACTACATTTCAAATTCAAAAATTGTTGATTTGAGTTTAATTTTCAAAAATAGCACGTATTATTAGTCCGGTTAGGAGCTTATGGGAGAAAAAGCCACAAATTACACTTATGAGCTTGTAAGATTTCCAAATAATCCTTGTTTAGCATCTAACTCATAATTAACTCTATCATTTCTCGTTCTTCGCAAATTTAAAATCTTTAATAAAAAGATCCGCGAATGCTTAGTCTAAAAGTTAAGGAACAAGCTAGAGCTCAACACGCTCTATCGAGTCAAAATTTATTCTTATTCTACCCAGCAGGAAAGTCAACATTGTGATAAAACACTTATTTTATTTTTGAAAATTTTTAAATTTTTTCATTTTTTTGGTATTTTGGTGGTAAAAACGGGATTACACGAAAACAACGACTGCAGGCACAATCAAATCGATAGATCCTCCCATACTAGAACTAAACATTGTCCTCAATGTTTTAAGAAGGGTCTCTACGTAAATCTAAAGCCGTTTATTAAGTATGCTCAAAGATAAACGTTAGTCGATAAGATTAGGATATTGGATTCCTATAATGAAGCTGAGGATTTGAAGCTCGAGTGAACGAAGGACAAAACCATGAGCACGAGAGGCTTCAAAAATCCGGGCAATCCTGGACAATAACACAAAACACAAAACACGAGAAATGGAAGAAGCGAGCCCTCTCACAACACACTTATTCATTACTACTATTATAATTAGGATAAGCATGGGTTGCCACCCACGAAGCGCTTGTTTTTGTTAACCGAGTCTTGAGCCTGACTCGATCCCCCATACTTGAGCTGGTCAAGGAGGATAGAAATGGAGAAACGAAACATCCAAGATAGGAATGTCCCTTCCAGAAATCATCATCAGGCTTTCAGAAATGAGCTGGAAAGCTTTAAAGCCCCGATGAGATAAGAGATTAGGAGATTTCTCCTCATTAGAAGCAAGAATACCAGGATTGAAAACGTTGTCCTCATTTTCGGATGAAAATGAGAGCAAAGTGTCAAACACTGGAGAAAGAGGATCACGGATGAATGAGATAGAAAATTCATTCGGTGATAGAAATCTCTTGGATTTGACTTCAATGAATATCCCTGGATCGAAAATCTTGTTTCTAGTTCCGGAAGGAAAAGAAACTCCAAGGTCAGATCCAAGGGAATCACTAGAAAGAGTGAAATCCGAATCCAGTTAAAGGGTGGGATGGGTGGGTAAAACATTAGGCACATGAACTCTTGGTTCTCTTGTTGGATTATCAAAAATATCCTCCACCGTATCCATAGTGAAATTTCCCGAATCGGGCTCACTATCACGAAAGAATGCTTCCTAATCTGGAAGAGATAAATCCAAATAAGAAGTGGGACTGCCATTACTAATCTCTTCCAGATTAAAGCAAAAAGTTTCAGATTCGGGTAAAGAATTATCAAAGGTGTTAGTCTCCTTCAAGAAAACGTTAAGAGATGTGGAGGAAGACTTGGTCACAAAATCAGAAGATGGAGTGGGATTATCTTTTAATGCTTCGATCTTAGCAATAAGAAGATTGACATTCAACAATTTTTCATGAAGAATATCGTCTTTGATTGTTAGAAGAATATCAGTATCAATCTCTCCAACTTCCGGGATAACAATCTCCACCACCTCTAAGCTGACGAGCTCAGAATCGGGAGGTGATGCCTCAACATAATCGATGTCGTCATTGTAAAGCGAATCATTATCACTCGAAGAATAATCATTTTTGGAATTGATGACAGTTTCAGAATCATCTTTAAGAGTTTCCGGAGGGCGAGGAAAAGAGTTATCATACATCAAATTTTTAATAAAACGGATATCTCCCTTCGGATCAAAGTCGGCTTCAACAATTCCTGGTGAAATTGGAGCGATAAGAGCGAGTTCACCGGCGAACTCCTCGAGAAGGAAATCAATCATAGGAGAAGATATCACGTTATCACGATTAAGCACAGATTCAATTAGACTAGATTCGGCATTAAAATGATCATTACCATTTCCCGGTAGAATTGAAATGATACCATCTAACACCTCATCCTTTTTCTGAGAAGAATCATCACAAACAGGCAAATCACATTCACTTTCGGAAATACCATCGTACTCACTTGGGGTATGGACAAGGTCCTCAACACTAGACTTTATTAATTCGTCCGATTTGGATTTCAGAATAGTGTCGAGATACTTATCCTCTATTATAAGAGAGTCCGATTTTGCTAAATCGGGTGTGATTGTGGAGGAAAATTTCTTAAGATATTCTTGTGTAGCAAAAGAATACTCATCGTCGTCATCATCATAGCAAATGGGAATCTTCCGACATTGCGAAGGCTCGGGAGTATAAGTATCAAGATTAACCACTTGTTCTTGCCGTTGTTGTAACCAAGTTTGAAACATCTCACAAAGCTTACTCATAGAATCATTCAACACTTGTTGAGCTTTTAGATGATCATTCATTGAATCAATATGATCAATGATAAATTGTGAGGGTTGAAATTAGTCAAAACCAAAAGAATTAGAATTATAGCAAAAATTTAACAATGTTCGTAGAAGATCACTTGTTGACATTAAAAAATCTCATGCGGGCCCCCACAACGGGTACAACAAATATATTGTTGTTGAAAACATTGAAAATTTTATGGGAAATTAAAGTCTTGATTGTAACACGGTTCCGGATTATAGATAAACGGAACTTGAGGTGGACAATCGTAACCATAATGAGCATCGTTCCCACAAAACTCACAAGAATACGTCGGGGGTTGTGAAGGTGGGTTGAAAACGTTAGGAGAATCATCGACAAAATTAGGAGTGAAATCATAAGTGAATGAACTTCCATCTCCAGAATAGCATGTTGGATGAAAACTTGGCAAAGTTTAAGGGAACTCATCAACGTTTTAATTATGGCATGGTTCCGGATTAGAGATAGTCAGAACTTTTGGCGGACAATTATAGCCATAATGAGCACCGTTCCCACAAGACTCACAAGTACATCGTTGACAAAAGATACCGTCTAACGAATCACCACACCCGTAACAACAATGGTGGTCAATATGTGGAGGCCTTTGTGAAGAATTTTCACCGAGGTCCTGATTGAAGACGAATGGCTCTTGAGGTGCATTAACAACATTTGTTTTGTCATTGGATGACTCAGAAGTGTTTAGAAAGTCTTGGAAACTTTCATCTTCATAACAAATTGTAGACCAAACTTCCTTCAATTTCTTTCATAATAGAGCACATTGTCGATAATATAGACCATCAACTGGGTTTCCACACTTGGGACAATTAGGAGGGGGTCGTTGAGACGAGTCGGGTGTTTTATTAGGATCACGAACAAACTTGTCTACGAAATCCCCTTTAGAACAACAACGTGATTTATTGTATAAAGCTTCACATGACGAACATTTTTTAATCGTGTAAATAGGATTCAAACGATAATCGAGTGACGCCATAAGAATTAAACAATAAAGAGGGATAAGAAGAAGAATTAAATGGCAAAGAGGTTAAAGGAGATTATTTTTGGTTTTTTGAGTTTTTTAAACAACATATTTTATTAAAGGAAAAAATGAGACCGAATAACTTAAACCAATAATCAACTTGCTTCACGGTAGCTCTCTAAAAGAAAAACGCGCAAAGGAGCGGAGGAGCGGGAAAGCGTGAAGCTATTAAAAACCTTCTCCTCTCGGGTCGTAGTTCCTCGGAACAACCCTCCTTATACCCCTCTTTTAGTTTGTTAATCTCTTAAAAGTGAGCCGTACTTCACAAGTGACACAAAGACAAGTTATAATCTTTTGTTTGGGAACTTATTATGATAATGCTCAAGTTGAGAGCATTATATTGATGATTATTTTTATTATTTAAAGATAATGTTTTTATATTTTTGATTTTTCTTGTTTTTATATACTAATAAAAGAAAATGAAAAATATTTTTGTATTTTAATATTTTTATAAAGAAAATAACTTCACAAGGAAGGATCTTCAAAGCACTAATTGTCAAACGTCGGAACGACAATCACTTACACTCCTCCCCGGCAGTGGTGCCAAAAATTGATTTTTGCTTTAGGTATATATAAATAATAGTACTACTTATATTAACCAAACCAAATCAAGTGACCCTTGAAAAGGTTTAAAGAAAGAAAATCAATGAAATCCGAGTAGTATATGGTATTCCCGGGTCGTTTTTCCCAACGAGGAATGCAATGGAAAGTCGAGAGTCGGTTTGATATTTGATGTTTGAATAACAAAGATTTTGATTTTGGTTTTCTATTCTACGGGAAAACATAGTAAGGACAAACTAAAATCGAAAGCAATAAATTAAAGTTAAAACCTTAAATAATAAGTAAAAACGATAACGGAATTCCACTAATGTCCGTTCTTTTAAAAAAAGTCTAAATTTCTCTGTACTAGTTCTAACCAATGACGCAAAGCAAAAATTTAATTTTTAGCAATTACTAATTTGATTAAAAGATATTTTTAAAATTGAATTATGTATTGTTTATGAACTTTTTATTTTTATGTTATTATGAATTTAAAATGTTTTGAATCTAAATTAATTTAGTTAAATTATACTAAACTAATTATTTAAATTTCTGGTGAAAAAGATTCTTAAAAATTCTTTTGTATATTATGTAGATTCTAGGAAAAATAAGAACTGGAAACAAACAGTTGAAATAAGCTGGTAAAATATGCTAAATAAGCTGAAAGGCTTAAACTAAAAATGCACTTCAATCGAAATTAATGTGTGTAATAAGTATTATACGTTGAAAAGACACAGAAGGGCAGATGGTATTGTGTTGGATTATGTGTTGAGGACTTTGTATGCAAAGGGTGAGGTCACAGGTTCGAATCTAGTGGCCTACCTTTTTACAAAACATTTTTTTTATTTTCTTTTAAAAAAAACTGAAATATAAACAAAACTAACAAACTTTTGTGAAAAACTTTTATGAGTAAAATGAATAAGCTAGAAGAAGTATGTCGGCAGGAAAAGGCGCTGACGTTTTGGCTTTTAAAGCTTAATGAAACAAGCATAAGACTTGTTTGGCATTTTTTAACTAAATAAGCATTAAGAAACTAATAAACTGAAAGCTAATCACACCATAGTCCTAATAAGCACAAGTGACTAAAATTAAGCAAGAAAATAAGCTGGGAAATCATTAAAAACTATAAGACAGTTAGACTAAAAAAAACAGTTTTAAAGCTAAACACTATCTTATTATAGTCTAGTTTCAAGGACCAGCTAAAGCAGACTTAGAAAATGCTCAAACATGTTAACGGAATTAAGATAAGGACTCAAATAACAAAGATAAGCCAAAAATAAGCAAATTAGACACATAAATAAGCTGGAAATGATAGAGGCAAATAACATACCATACTAATATTTTTGCACTTTTTGAGTTTAAAAGGCTATTTTGCAGATGGTATTTAAGACACAGGAAGACTTTTTTGACAACATTAAAACTTGAAAAAGATTGAAACTAGATCTCAATAAGCTAATTTAAGCAAGACGTAACCAAAGAAATACTAGAAATAAACCATAAAGGGTCTGCACAAAACATGAGCAAGTATGACCTTAACTATATTTGAACAAATACTTACATGGCTATACCTAGAACTTATGGCTCAAAACCAGCTTTATAGTGTTGCAAGTGAAACTCATATAACTTACAAAAACATTGCCTCAAAGACTTTTTAAGTAGAATGACAAATAAGCAGTTTGAGCACACTTTGAAATTAGCAGACTTAAGATTTGGATAAAAAGACTTAACAACTTGACAAAGCTTATTTAAAACTTATGGAAACTATCCCTAAGACTAATTTAAAGCTTACAGAAGTTTAGCTGAGACCCAAAGATAAAATGCACCTCATTTTGACCCATTTTAAACCTTATCCCAAACACCCCTTTAAAATTTCAAAACTCATTTTAAACCTAGTAAAGCCTAATTAAGATATGGATTTTGGAAAACAGATAAAGCACTAAGCTAATAAAAGACTAATGAGCAATTACCTAAAGAAAATAAGCACTTATTATTAAGCAAAACTAATATGCTAATATGACTAAAAAATGGGCAGATTCATTTAAAACTTAAATTTACCTATTCAAAACCATAAACTAGAATAATTAAGCCATATTAAAACTGAGTAGCACAAATAAGCAGAAGTAAACAAGCAATAAGCAGACATGAACAGTTTGATAAGCTGAAAAGGCAAATAAGCTAAAAATGAAAAAAGTAAGTGTACCTTTGTCCTTTGCTTAAACAAGGATCAAAATCGCTCTTAGAGCTATTCTACAAGCTCAGCTTATACAATAAGCTATAAATGCCCATAAGCTCTTCCCTTGCAAGCTTATCATCCAAATAGCTCTTAGAAACCACAAAATTCAACCCAAATTGCAATGTACTTAAACAAGAAGCTCAAGTAAGCTTTAAAAGTTTATTTGAGATTTAGTAAGCTTATAGCAGCTTATAAAAAGGACTTGTAAACAGGAATAAGCTTAAATGCATAAAAACAAAATTGCCAAAAACATAAAAACTGACATTTTCATTAAAAACTTAAAATGGTTATAAGGCTTTTTAACAGTAAAATACAGAATTTAAATTGACATTTTAAAAAGTAAATATTACACTACTCCTACACTACATTACACTAGATTTAGGCGGGAAGGTTTGATTTGGGGATTGGGGTAACAGAGTTAGGGGATGGGGTAATGGGAGTTTTGTTTATAAAAGAAAGTTAACGGGTGTGTTGGTTAAAGGGACTAACAACGTTAGTCCTTATGGACTAACGGTGTAAAAACCCCAGGGACCAATGGTGTAATAACTTTAATAGTGTTATGGTTAAGAGGGATTGGGCCTATTAATTGGGCCGGTTATAATTTAAAATGGTTTAGGGTTATTTTTATCATATAAAGCTTATATAATAAGCTTAATGGGCTGACCTGGCCCATTAATTTGGTACGGGTTGGTCCATTAAGATTTCTTCGGTTTCGTCTTCGGCTTTGACTTGGTGACTTTTTGGGTTGACTTTTACTTTGACTTTGATTTTTTCACGCTTTTTCATTTCGTGCTCGGTTTTGTCCGTTTTTGCTTGATTTTTGTCCTTTAGTGAATATCCGTTACCTGCACAATCATAAATCGCAAAACAAGTATATATTTGGCATTTTATGTCCGTTTTTGGTCATTTAGGCTCGTTTTTATAGGTAAAAGGTATGTGTAATTAAGCACATACCAAAGGTGCATATTCATTTGCAACATCCAAGAATCTTTTTTAACTAATTTTATATGGAGCTAATTGTTTTGTATTATTATCAATAACAAGTTCTCTTTAGGTGATGAATTTACACTCTTAAGCTGTAACAAAGATATATGGCGGATAGTCGAGTTGCGGAGATGAAGAAGGATTATAAAGTGATGCTATTATATCAGAAAGAGTATATATCATGCATTGAATGAAATGAATACCATAGTGAACAATGGAGAAAGCATGCTTTTGAGCTTGAGCTTATTGAAACCTGCCACCAGCTTTTGAGCTTGAGCCTTATGAAACCCGCATACACAGGAAACATTTCCTCCATGTTATTCGAAAAACTAGCAAATATTAGAGCCAGGTTATAGGCTCAAATAGCCCAAAGTGTAATAATAAAATTATAACGCATACACTCATTTTAATCTCTTCATTTTGAAATTTTGACCATAATTGTAGAAGTAAAGTTTTTGTAAGTGCTCGAGTAACATTTTGGATGTCACCATTAAGTGCTTGAGTAGCATTTTGGATGTCACCATTAAGTGCTCGAGTAGCATTATGGATGTCACCATTAAAGCTTCAAATTTGTTGCATTTCACAACCCGTATGTGTCACAGTGGTTAAAAACATTCGTCATAAACTACTAATCAAGATTTTCAATGAACTCATTGGTATATTTATAAATAGAACATGTTCATATATTTCTCTGTTTCTTATGATGAATCTGTAGTTAATGCCATAACTATATCATTGAAGGTTGATGAACCTTATTATTTGTGTCAAAAATGATAGCTTATTTTTTTCAACCTCGACATTGAGATAATTGCGAGTATATATTTGTGGGCTTCGAAAGTAATCTTTATGCAGAGTTCAACTTCTTTGGTGACCCTTTTGACATTAGTACTTATTGGTTCATGTTTTCAAATATATATATGGTTGATAATCTTTCTTTAGGATCTTTACTAAGGAAAATATACAATTTAACCGTTTATAGATAATATAGAAATAAGTTAGAGATATTCAAATGTGACTTGGTATGTACCGCATATTACATGCTTACAGACGAGTGTATAGATTTGATTTACTTATAGGCGAGGTGGTTCTATTAACTTATATTGTAACGGGCTAAGTAAGTAAAAATATCTTACTAAGGATATGGGTCAAAATGGTTGATCGGGTCAAACATCATATGTCAAAACATAACTTAGTAAAGTTTATGAATTTATAAATTTGGTACCTAGATATATATTAAATTTGTAACTTGTTATAAGAAAAATCAAACTTTTTTAAAGAATTATGCATTAGTTTGATCTAATATGTGCGAGGCACTAATCCATATTTAAACATAAAAAGTTTTTAGATCTCTCTCTTTTCCTCCCTCGTTGGGGTTCTTTTTTTGGTTTTTTTTTTGAGGGGGAAGGGGGGGAGGAAAATATTTTTCTAAAAAAACTTTTTATGTTTAAATATGGATTAGTGCCTCGCACATATTAGATCAAACTAATGCATAATTCTTTAAAAAATTTGATTTTTCTTATAACAAGTTACAAATTTAATATATATCTAGGTACCAAATTTATAAATTCATAAACTTTACTAAGTTATGTTTTGACATATGATGTTTGACCCGATCAACCATTTTGACCCATATCCTTAGTAAGATATTTTTACTTACTTAGCCCGTTACAATATAAGTTAATAGAACCACCTCGTCTATAAGTAAATCAACTCTATGTACGCGTCTGTAAGCATGTAATATGCGGCACATACCAAGTGACATTTGAAAATTATCTCTAACTTATTTCTATATTATCTATAAATGGTTAAATTGTATATTTTCCTTAGCAAAGATTCTAAAGAAAGATTATTAATCATATATGTGTATTTGAAAACATGAACCAATAAGTACTAATGTCAAAAGGGTCACCAAAGAAGTTGAACTCTGCATAAAGATTACTTTCGAAGCCCACAAATATATACTCGCAATTATCTCAATGTCGAGGTTGAAAAAAATAAGCTATCATTTTTGACACAACTAATAAGATTCTTCAACCTTCAATGATATAGATATGGTATTAACTATGGATTCATCATAAGAAACAAAGAAATATATGAATATGCTCTAATGCTCTAATTACCGATATATCAATGAGTTCATTGAAAATCTTGATTAGTAGTTTCTGAGGAATGTTTTTAACCACTGTGACACATACGGGTTGTGAAATGCAACAAATTTGAAGCTTTAATGGTGACATCCATAATGCTACTCGAGCACTTAATGGTGACATCCAAAATGCTACTCGAGCACTTACAAAAACTTTACTTCTACAATTATGGTCAAAATTTCAAAATGAAGAGATTAAAATGAGTGTATGCGTTATAATTTTATTATTACACTTTGGGCGATTTGGAGCATATAACCTGCTCTAATTTTTGCTAGTTTTTCGAAAACGTGGGTGGAAATGTTCCTGTGCAGTGCGGGTTTCATAAGCTCAAGCTCAAAAGCAGGTGCAGGTTTCATAAGCTCAATCTCAAAAGCATGCTTTCTCCATGTCATCTATGGTATTCATTTCATTCAATGCATGATATATACTCTTTCTGATATAATAGCATCACTTTATAATCCTTCTTCATCTCCGCAACTCGACTATCCGCCATATATCTTTGTTACAGCTTAAGAGTGTAAATTCATCACCTAAAGAGAACTTGTTATTGATAATAATACAAAACAATTAGCTCCATATAAAATTAGTTAAAAAAGATTCTTGGATGTTGCAAATGAATATGCACCTTTGGTATGTGCTTAATTACACATACCTTTTACCTATAAAAACGAGCCTAAATGACCAAAAACAGACATAAAATGCCAAATATATACTTGTTTTGCGATTTATGATTGTGCAGGTAACGGATATTCACTAAAGGACAAAAATCAAGCCAAAACGGACAAAACTGAGCACGAAATAGAAAAGCGTGAAAAAATCAAAGTTAACCCAAAAAGTCACCAATCAAAGCCAAAGACGAAACCGAAGAAATCTTAATGGACCAACCCGTACCAAACTTAATGGCCAGTCAGACATTAAGCATATGTATATAAGCTTTATATGATAAAAATAACCCTAAACCCTTTTAAATTAGAACCGACCCAATTAATAGGCCTAATCCCTCTTAACCATAACACCATTAAAGTTATTACACCATTGGTCCCTGGGGTTTTTACACCGTTAGTCCATAAGGACTAACGTTGTTAGTCCCTTTAACCAACACACATGTTAACTTTCTTTTATAAACAAAACTCCCGTTACCCCATCCCCTAACTCTGTTATTCCCAAATCCCCAAAAAAAAAAAAATCAAACATCCCGACAAAACTACTATTCATCATCCCGTCCCTTTCCAAGCCTGCAACCCGACAAAACACATAACCCAACCAAAACCCCACCCCCTAGCTAGAAAACAAACTCTACGCTGGCAATCCTCTATTCTTTGATTGGCTTTTAAAAATGGACAATTGGATTAGGGTGTGATTGCTATAGACTTGGGGCCAAAGAAAGATGAAGGGCTAGGATGAAGCTTTCGTTTTCTCTCACACAACAAACACAACAAGCACAAGATTGGTTTATATAAGAAGATGAAGACAGAAGTGAAAAAGCATCTAGGAGTAGAATAACTTAGTTTAGTTTTAGTGTAGCTTGTTTTTAACTTATTTCTAGCTTATTAGTCTTAACTTATTGTTTTTCAAAAATCTTGTAATCTTTTAATGAGTTAATGAAAAATTTAGTTTTAAGTTTAAGTAAATCTGCCTGTTTTAGTTCTTTTTAGTTTATTGATATTGCTTCATGATTTCTGCTTAAATGTGGTTGCTAAATGCTTATTTGTACTCTATAATCCTATTTCTTCATTTGTTTTTCTCAAAACTCAGTTTATTTCATTAAGTCATAGCTTAATAAAAAATGTTTTTATAAGTTTAAAGGAGTGTTTGGGATTACACAGTTTATGGGTTAAAATGGGTCAGTTTTGGTTTGGTTCCAAAACCAAGCTTTGCCTAGCTTAGATTAGTAGTTAAAACCAGTTAGTTTAAGTTTTTGAAGTTTAAATGTAATTTTTGAGTTCTTGTCTAATTATCTTTTGAATCTGTGAGTTCTTAGCTAAGCAATCAGCTTCTAGGTTTAGGTTTGTTAAAAGTCATGTTTTAAGTGTTAATTAAGTCTCATTTCAAGTTTGAAACCTTGTGCTCTAAGTCTGCTTGTTGGTATGCATCTTTGTCCTAATCTGTCAAATGTTTCTTTTCATATCAGTTTAAAATGATCAAATGCCCTTTTTAAATCTAAATTTTATGTTAGTAGAAGTTAGAATTAAGTTTTGATTTTGTGCATACATCTAGTTTGTGGTATGAAAATTTGTTGTTTCAGCTTTTTATGGCCTCTAGAGCTTATTTGGTCAGCTAGAATTAGGGCTGCAAAAGCCACTATAGGTTGCCTTTGATTCTAAAAGCCTTGTTTTATGTTTAAACTGCCGTTTTAGTTAGCTTGTTCCCAGCTTAATTGTTGTACAAATTTCTTGGTCTTGGCTTATTTTAGTAGTATTATGTATTAGCAGCTTAATTGTTGTCCAAATTTCTTGGTCTTGGCTTATTTTAGTAGTATTATGTATTAGCTTATTATGTTCCCCTTTTAGGCCCTTAGCTTTTCCTATAAGCCCACTTTAAGTTAGCTCAAATATGCCTCTTTGCATCTGTTAGTCTAATTATCTTTTTATTCTTTTGTGAAACTGTAGGTTTAAAGTGCTTAATTCCCAGCTTATTTAAAATGCTTAATTCATATTAAGTTAGCTTATTTAGGGTTAGTCTAAGTCCCTAGTAGCTTATTTAGTCTTCATGTTAGCTTATTTAAGTCTTGTATGCAAATTAGTTAAGAATTTTTTAGTTAAATTCCTTTAAGTCAAAACTGTCTTCTATTTTGCTTATTTTCTAGCTTATTACTACTTTTCATAAAAAGTTGTTAGTTTTAAATTTGCTTATTTTCATGTTTTCTATAAGTTTTATAAAAAAAAATTTGCAAATAAAAATGGAAGGAATAAGGCCGTATAGGGAGGACTCGAACTCGAGACCTCTACCTTAACTGCCTCACCCCTTACCATTGCGCCCTTGGGTCTTTTTTGTTAGACCCTTGAGTGCTTTAATATTTAAGGTAGTTTGGCAGTTTGAGCTAATAAGCTTATAAGTTTATTTTAACTGCTTATCCGTCTAGCTTTTTTTAAGTTCTTATTTTTCTTAAATTAGTCATAGTTTAAAGTACTTTCTGTGAATTTTTTAGATTTTTCAAATTTGATTTAGTATTTTTAGATTAAATCAGTTTTTAATTCATAATATAAAAATATAAAAGTCAAAAAAATATAAAAAAAATTTCTAAAATTTTCTTTTATCATTTAGAACTTAGGAAAATTAATTTTGCTTTCGTAGGGTTAAATCTTTTAGGATTTGTTTTTTTTAAAGAACGAGTTTGGATTGCGTTATTATTTTTCTTCGTTTTTTACTTTAAGTGCTTACGTTTTTTGTTTACTTTTCTTTGTTCTTGCATTTTAGTCACTTAGGATTTATAAAAATTAAAAAAATCATTTTAGGATTAAATTTTGATAAATTAGATTTTAAGTCACGTTTTTTTTAGGATTCCCATTATCGTTTTTTAGTGATTTAGCTTTAATTACTTTCGTTTTTAGTTTGCCTTACTTGTTTTTCCCGTAGAATTAGAAAATCCAATAAAAATCTTTGTGTTTCAAACATCAAATATCAAACCGACTCTCGACTTTCTATTGCATTTCTCGTTGGGAAAAACGACCCGGGAATATCATATACTACTCAGATTTCATTGATTTTCTTTCTTCAAACCTTTTCAAGGGTCACTTGATTTGGTTTGGTTAATTTAAGTAGTATTATTATTTATATGTACCTAAAGCTTGAAGTCAATTTTTGGCGCCGCTGCCGGAGAGGAGTGTATACGATTGTCGTTTCAACGTTTGACAATTAGTGCTTTGAAGATCCTTCCTTGTGAAGTTATTTTCCTTTAGTAAAAAATATTAAAATATAAAAATATTTTTCATTTTTCTGTTAGTAGTTATATTAACAAGAAAAATTAAAAAACATAAAACATTGTCTTTAAATAATAATAAAAATCATTATCAATATAATGCTCTCAACTTGAGCATTACCATAATAAGTTCCCAAATCAAATATTCAAAACTTGTCTTTGTGTCGACTCGTGAAGTTTACGGCTTACCTTTAAGAGATTAACAAGCTATAAGAAGGGTATAAGTAGGGTTGTTCCGAGGAACTACGACCCGAAAGGAGAGGGTTTTTAATAGCTTCGCGTTTTCCCGCTCCTCCGCTCCTTTGTACGTTTTTCTTTTAGAGAGCTACTGTGAAGCAACTTGATTATTCGTTTAAGTTATTCGGTCTCATTTTGTCCTTTAATAAAATATGTTGTTTAAAAAACTTGAAAAACCAAAAATAATCTCCTTTAACCTCTTTGCCATTTAATTCTTCTTCTTATCCCTCTATATGTTTAATTCTTATGGCATCACTCGATTATCGTTTGAATCCTATGTACACGATTAAAGAATGTTCGTCTTGTGGAGCTTTGTACGATAAATCATGTGGTTGTTCTAAAGGGGTTTCGTAGATAAGTTTGTTCATAATCCTAATAAAACACCCGAATGGTCTCAACGACCCCCTCATAATTGTCCCAAGTGTGGAAACCCGATTGACGGTCCATATTGTCGACAATGTGCTCTATTACGAAAGAAATTGAAGGAAGTTTGGTCTACAATTTGTTATGAAGATGAAATTTTCCAAGACTTTCTAAACACTTCCGAGTCATCCAATGACAAAACTAATGTTGTTAATGCACCTCAAGAGCCATTCGTCTTCAATCAGGACCCCGGTGAAAATTCTTCACAAAGGCCTCCACATATTGACCACCATTGTTGTTACGGGTGTGGTGATTCGTTAGACGGTATCTTTTGTCAACGATGTACTTGTGAGTCTTGTGGGAACGGTGCTCATTATGGCTATAATTGTCCGCCGAAAGTTCCGACTATCTCTAATCCGGAACCATGCCATAATCAAAACGTTGATGAGTTCCCACAAACTTTGCCAAGTTTTCATCCGACATGCTATTCTGGAGATGGAAGTTCATTCACTTATGATTCCACTCCTAATTTTGTCGATGATTCTCCTAACGTTTTCAACCCACCTTCACAACCCCCGACGTATTCTTGTGAGTTTTGTGGGAACGATGCTCATTATGGTTACGATTGTCCACCTCAAGTTCCGTTTATCTATAATCCAGAACCGTGTTACAATCAAGACTTTAATTTCCCACAAAATTTTCAATGTTTTCAACAACAATATATTTGTTGTACCCGCTGTGGGGGCCCGCATGAGACTTTTCAATGTCAACAAGTGATCTTCTACGAACCTTGTTGTGAAAATTACGGGGGCCCTCATGAGACTTTCCAATGTCAACCAATGAATGAAAATTATTATGAGCCAAATTTTTGCTATAATTCTAATTCTTTTGGTTTTGACCAATTTCAACCCTCGCAATTTATCATTGATCATATTGATTCAATGAATGATCATCTAAAAGCTCAACAAGTGTTGAATGATTCTATGAGTAAGCTTCGTGAGATGTTTCAAACTTGGTTACAACAACGGCAAGAACAAGTGGTTAATCTTGATACTTATACTCCCGAGCCTTCGCAATGTCGGAAGATTCCCATTTGCTATGATGATGACGACGACGAGTATTCTTTTGCTACACAAGAATATCTCAAGAAATTTTCCTCCACAATCACACTCGATTTACCAAAATCGGACTCTCTTATAATGGAGGATAAGCATCTCGACACTATTTCGGAATTGGAATCGGACGAATTAATAAAGTCTAGTGTTGAGGACCTTGTCCATACCCCAAGTGAGTCCGATGGTATATCCGAAAGTGAATGTGATTTGCCCGTTTGTGATGATTCTTCTCCAAAAAAGGATGAGGTGTTAGATGATATCATTTCAATTCCACCGGGAAATGGTAATGATCATTTTAATGCCGAATCTAGTCTAATTGAATCCGTGCTTAATCGTGATAACGTGATATCTTCTCCTAAGATTGATTTCCTTCTCGAGGAGTTCGCCGGTGAAATCGCTCTTATCGCTCCAATTCTATCGGGAATTGTTGAAGACGACTTTGATCCAAAGGGAGATATCCGTTTTATTGAAAATTTGATGTATGATAACTCTTTTCCTTACCCTCCGGAAACTCTTAAAGATGATTCTGAAACTGTCATCGATTCCAACAAAGATTATTCTTCGAGTGATGACGATTCTCCCTACAGTGAAGACATCGATTATGTCGATGCCTTGCCTCCCGATCCTGAGCTCGTCAGCATAGAGGTGGTAGGGAATGTTGTCCAAAAAGATGGAGAGATTGATACTGATATTCTACTTATAATCAAGGACGATATTCTTCGTGAAAATTTGTTGAATGTCAATCTTCTTATTGCTAAGATCGAAGCATTAAAAGATAATCCCACTCCATCTTCTGGTTTTGTAACTAAGTCTCCCTCCACATCTTCTAACTTTTTCTTGGAGGAGACCAACACTTTTGATAATTCTTTACCCCAATTCGAGACTTTTAATTTTCTTGATGATCATACGAAAGAGTGAGTACGGCGGTTGTGACAAAGTACCACTACTCCATGCTGATATTTATCTTCAGAGTATGATTCGTTTCACCTTGATAGTGAACCCGATTTGGGGGATTTCACTATGGATGTGGTGGAGGAAATTTTTGATAATCCAACAAGAGAACCAAGAGTTCATGTGCCTAATGTTTTACCCACTCATCCCACCCTTCATCTGGATTCGGATTTCACTCTTTCTAGTGATTCCCTCGGATGCCGACCCTTGTAAGTTTCTTTTTCCTTCCGGAACTAGAAACAGAGATTTTCGATCTATTGGGGATATCTCATTAGATCCAATCCAAGAGATTTTATCACGGATAAATTTCTATTCATTCCATCCAGATCCTCCTTTTCCAGTGATTGACACTTTGCTTCCATTTTCATCCGAAAATGTGGACAAAGTTGTAAATCCTGGTATTCTTGCTGCAGGTGAGAAGAAATCTCCTCATCTCTTATCTCATCGGGGCTTTAAAGCTTTCCACCTCATTTCTGAAATCCCGATGATGATTTCTGGAAGGGACATTCCTATCTTGGTTGTTCCGTTTCTCCATTTCTATCCTCCTTGACCAACTCAAGTATGGGGGATCGAGTCAGGCTCAAGACTCGGTTAACAAAAATAAGCGCTTCGTGGGTGGCAACCCATGCTTATCCTAATTATAATAGTAGTAATGAATAAGTGTGTTGTGAGGAGGCTCGCCTCTTCCTTTCTCGTGTTTTATGTTTTGTGTTATTGTCCAGGATTGCCCAGATTTTGAAGCCTCTCGTGCTCGTGGTTTTGTCCTTCGTTCACTCGAGCTTCAAATCCTCAGCTTCATTATAAGAATCCAATATCCTAATCTTATCGACTAACGTTTATCTTTATGCATACTTAATAAACGGCTTTAGATTTACTTAGAGACCCTTCTTAAAATATTGAGAACAATGTTTAGTTCTAGTATGAGGGGGGAATCTATCGATTTGATTATGCCTGCAGCCGTTGTTTTCGCGTAATCCCGTTTTTACCACCAAAATACCAAAAAATGAAAAAATTTAAATTTTTTTAAAAATAAAATAAGTGTTTTGTCACAATTTAGACTTTCCCGCTGGGTAGAATAAGAATAAATTTTGACTCGATAGAGCGTGTTGAGCTCTAGCTTGTTCCTTAACTTTTAGACTAAGCATTCGCGGATCTTTTTATTAAAGATTTTAAATTTGCGAAGAACGAGAAATGATAGAGTTAATTATGAGTTAGATGCTAAACAAGGATTATTTGGAAATCTTACAAGCTCATAAGTGTAATTTGTGGCTTTTTCTCCCATAAGCTCCTAACCGGACTAATAATACGTGCTATTTTTGAAAATTAAACTCAAATCAACAATTTTTGAATTTGAAATGTAGTCAATAATATCTTTGTCTTAGTTCAAATTTATACTTAAATTTTCTAAAACAAAATTTTCTCTATATTTCGTGGTGATATAAAAAAAATGATGAAATGTGGCAACAACAATAATAATAAAAACTGTGGGCTGATAAAAGTTTGTTGCATCTTGCCGGCTCACAACCGATGTTGCAGCCTTCTAAATAAGGCACATAATAATCCGAGACTGATAAAAGTTTGTTGCATCTTGCCGGCTCACAACCGATGTTGCAGCCTTCTAAAAGGTCGAGGAAATTACCGAGGTCGGAATAAGTATAATTGTATTAATGTTAAGTGTGATATATGTGATTTAATAAATATAGGGAAAATCTCTTTTTCTTAAATTTAAATATGCTTTTGAACTAAGACTATTTCATATTAAGTTGTGTTTTTCTAAATAAGCTATGTATATACGGGAAACCTAAGAGTTTTTGAAACCGAAGGTCCGTGAGTCCCGATACTAGTCTCTGTGGGGTGTCAAAAGCCTGGTCACTTAGTCACAAGGTTGGGATGTGCCGAGACGAAAATCGCTACATGGGATGATCTCGCCTTCAAACTCATTACTTTTTGGTGGAACGTGAAGCATAGAAATTTTGCAAAACGTTGATCCATGGTTGAAATTCGAAATGGCACATTCACCTAAGATATAATAATTGTCGGGAGAGAAAAGTTCACAAGTTACAAGTATGAGTAGTGTTAGCATCTTAACTTATATTTAATGGTGATTTCGTTTTTAAGCTTGGTTTGGGATAAGTGAAAAGTCGAGGACGATGAATTTATCCTTTTTGGGCATTTTAGGATTAAAGTGCATCTTATTCCGTGACCCTTAAAGTTATGAAAATAACGAAAGTCCAAACGTTCTAGTTAGTTGCTTAATATGAAAAGTACAAAAAAATGAGAAAAATACAAAAATATGTGTGGAAATAAGTGTAGATTTATAAAATTGGTCAAAACGGGGCTTTTTCAAAGCTATTGATTCTTTAATTCCCCTTGATGAACACTTAGCTACTTTTCAAGGTAATTAGTCGAGGGGGATTGAGATTCTTGGTTTTCTTAAGTGTTTACTTATGGCATTGCGTGAGGACACGACAATATCTTAGTATGGGGGATTTTGGCATGTGCTTAATTACACATACCATTTGCCTATAAAAACGTGCCTAAAATGACCAAAATATACCAAAAATACATTGTATTTGTGTGTTTTGTGATTTATATTGTGCAGGTAACGGATATCTAAGAAAAGGACAAAAACAAAGCCAACACGACAAAACCAAGCACGGAAATGGAAAAGCATGAAAAAGTCAAAGTCAAAGTCAACCCAAAAAGTCACCAAGTCAAAGCCGAAGACGAAACTGAAGAAATCTTAATAGACCAACCCGCAACCAAATTAATGGGCCGGGTCAGCCTATTAAGCTTATTGTATAAGCTTTATATGATAAAAATAACCCTAAACCTTTTTAAATTAGAACCGGCCCAATTAATAGGCCCAATCCCTCTTAACCATAACACCATTAAAGTTATTACACCATTGGTCCCTAGGGTTTTTACACCGTTAGTCCATAAGGACTAACGTTGTTAGTCCCTTTAACCAACACACCCGTTAACTTTCTTTTATAAACAAAACTCCCGTTGCCCCATCCCCTAACTCTGTTACCCCAATCCCCAAATCAAACCTTCCCGCCTAAAACTACTATTCATCGTCCCGTCCCTTTCTAAGCCTGCAACCCGACAAAACACATAACCCAACCAAAACCCCACCCCCCAGCTAGAAAACAAACTCCACGCTGGCAATCCTACACATGTTGATTGAACAAAACGAATCAAGAGCTCAGATGGCATTTCTTGGTGAACAAGATAATTGGATGGTTGAGATGAAGCTTTATGTTCTCCTCACACAACAAACACAAGAAGCACACATTCAAAGTCCCCTACAATTTTAGTATTTTGTATAAATTGTTTTAGACTTCTTCATTGTAATGGATCTAGAGTAATGTAACTTAGGAGTAGTGTAATTTACTTTTTAATGTTTTTTTAAAATTCTGTCATTTTACTTTCAAAGCCTTGTAATATTTTTAAGTTAATGAAAATTTCAGTTTTAAGTTTATGTTAAATTCTGTCTTTTAAGTTCTTAAATGCATTTTAAGCTTATTTCTGTTTACAAGTCATTTTTACAAGCTGCTATAAGCTCACTAAAGCTCAAATAAACTTTTAAAGCTTACTTGAGCTTATTGTTTAAGTACATTGCAATTTGGGTTGAATTTTGTGGTTTCTAAGAGCTAATTGGATGATAAGCTTACAAGGGAAGAGCTTATGGGTATTTACGGCTTATTGTATAAGCTGAGCTTGTAGAATAGCTCTAAGAGCAGTTTAGCCCTTGTTTGAAGCAAAGGGCAATTGTAAGTTCATCATTTTACTTTACTGCTCAAATTACTGTTCCATTGCTTATTGCTGCTTATTTTCTGTTTACTTTTGCTTATTAATGCTTAACATGTCTTTTCAAATGCTTTTTATGCTTATGATTTAGCTTTTATGACTTTTAATTGAATTTCATGCAAAACTGCTTGCCTTAGTTAAATCTGCCTAATAGCTTAGTTTATTTCCTTGTGCTTATTCTCTTTGGCTAATTGCTTATTTGTCTCTTATTATCTTAGTTTTTTAAATGTTTTTGTAATTCATAGCTTAAGTTAGTCTATCTTAGCTTAAAAATGTTTTTCAAAGTTTTTAAAGGAGTAAATTCATTTGTAAGGTTTTAAGTATACATGTTTTGAATCTGAGGTTCTTAAGCTTTCTAATTCAGCTTATCTGTTTAGATTTGATTAAAGTGCTTGTTGTTGTCATTTCCATTCTTGTTTTTAAGTCTGATATGCAGTAGTATAGGAGTGAGTTAAGTGTGCAATTGCCATTTGTTTTCTAAGTCTATCTGTCAAATCAATAAAAGTTATAAAAAGCCCTCTTTTCAATCTAAAAATTAGATAAGTTAAAAGTTGTTTTAAGGTCTGAAATCTCTTGCATTGGTAGTTTGTAGTCCATAGTTCATCCGTTTAAACTTATTTTGTACTTTAAACTTATTTTACTAGCTTAATTTAGGCATGCATATAGCCATTTTGTCTTTTAAAGAGAAACAAAAAAGCTTGCATTCTGTGTAAGTAGCCCTTTTCATAAGCATTTTTCTTGGCTTATATGTGTTTCAAACTCCTTTTTGATTGCTGA
>BQNB010037944.1:20600-44484 GCA_026074375.1 Tanacetum coccineum | reverse complement strand
GAACTAGGATTCGTACCCTCTTTTTATTCTAAAGTTACACACTTAAAACCCTAAATTCGGGTTTGTATATATAGGAAAATCGCTATGACGGCGACGCATTTTAATCGTGACAATGTCATGAAAGAGAATATTCTAGATAATGAGTTGGGTCGTGTGCTCTGACGCCGTCGTGGAATATTGTGACGCCGTCTTGGTCTTCGTTGTGACGGCGTCACGTTGTATCTGTGACTCCATCTCCAGCCGCTGAGAACATTATCTTTAGAGATGTTGGTGCAGGTCCGTAGTCTTGTCCGTTTCTTCTCCAAATGAGCCCAAGTCATGTGTAATTCTTCCAAATGCCCTCCAAATGCAAAATACCTGAAAAGGAATGATTAAGTACCTATTTTGGGCATAAACACATTATTTAGGGGGTTAAACGACTCCGAAAAAGTGTATAAAATGACACCTCATCATAAATACACCCAATTCAATATTCCGAATTAAAAGATTAATAATCAACTAACCATTAACTGATATTGGATATAAATTATAAATTTAAAGAGAATCGTTTACCGTCTAGCTCAGGAAGAAGGAGGTGGGTGTGAGACATATGTTTTATTATTAGAGATGGAGAAGTCGGTGGATTTGATATCAAATTGGGTGTGAGACAGATGCTATAACGGACCTAAAAAACGGGCCAACGATCAGGCCATCTTAAGCCCACCAAAAAATATACATGCTTTTGTCGCCTACCGTCACCAACTTTAGTATATTTTTAAATATGTTAAGAAGTACGGAACCCATATAAACAAAGGTGCAGTGGCTTGTGGATAATGGGCTTACGTTGAGATATCTATATTTAGTATAGATAATTTTGGTTAATTTTTTTTTGGTAAAACTGATAATCGAACTGAATAACTAAAACCGAACTCCTATAACTGAAAATTCGAACCAAGTAACCCGAATTATATAATTTTAGTTATTTATTCATTTACTAGTTTTCTAACCCGCCTGATGGGCGGGCTACTTTCATAATATTCTGTACTTAATTGTGTTTTACATAATACGTTATCCGTTTTAGTGTTTTCTGTTGCATGCATTGTTATGATATTTGGAAACTAAATAATATAACGGCTCTTAAACACAAATTTGTGGCAAGTTGTTGAGTATGTGTTTTTAAGAAAATAATAATAACATAACATGTATTAGATAAAACATGATTATTAGTTCGTTGAAAATAGATGCAGTACAACTTGCAAAAATAAAACAATATAGTGAACTTATTAGATTGTTTTATTGATATCACTCACATGACATAAAATCACTTTTCTAAATATCAAAATCGTCGTTTGTAGCTTCATCATGCGTGTATTCATTATCTGTAGTTTCATCAACTGCAACTTCATCATCAATGAAATTGTCATAATCTTCTACATCAACTGTAGATTTAGCAATCAAAGTTTCAGAATTGTCTACACCATCACAAGCTTGATTGTCTACACGATCTTGTGCATCATAGTAACTTCACTAATGATGTTGTCATTATCAAACTCGTCATCCGTAAGTTTACCTATAAGATTAAAACTCAATGTTTTAGTGTTGGATCGAGTGAACCTAATAGGGTATTCAACCTCATCAGATTCCTAATCAAGAAAAGTTAGAAATAAGGTAAATATTATGTTACACATATAAATCAATATTAAGAAAATGAATGGTATAAATAAAATGTAATCTTTTGGCAAATAAACATATGTAAACTTTTAGCAACAATACTTTGTGCTAAAAATCACAACACGTGAATCCTTGTTTCTTGATCTTGATAACATATGCTTTGCGTATGAATCCCCACTTTCTCATGTCAACCCTGCCTGAAACAATCCATCTTGACCCAAATTCTAAACAACTAGATAGTTAATAATTCATACTTATAATAATTTTAATAAGCATTAAACTGAGCAATCCTAAACAACCAAATATATGATGCCTACGTTAAACAATCTTTTTTTTTGTTGCAGCTACTTCTATACTAACTATTTGACTATAAGCCAATACTATAAAGTATAAACTAATTATATACTAATTCAAAACAAAGTATTCAAGTAATCATTTAAACCTCTCCACCAGATGCCAAAGGAGACCCAAATTAAACAATGTAACTGATAACTCATAAAGGAGTATAACGAATGTATGTGAGGAGTACCATTACTTGCAATATAACAAAGTGAGACTTACTGGGAATGTTTGAGCTCAAGGAATAACCGTTTGTAACCTCTAAAAATTTAGCTTGTGCATAGATTTCATTTATGTCCTTCACTCTAACATCCGCCGCCATTGCTAATTCTGTCACGAATGAGAAAATATTGAGGCATTAATGGTAGTTGCAACAAACTCAAGAAGTTATGCTTCAACCTTGTCCAATAATTAGCTTTAGCTGCTACAATGTATAATGCAGATTCATAGTTTCTATGGCCGTGAAACATAGCCACATGCACTTGAGAAGTTGATATCCAAACAACCCCTTAGTAACCACCGGATATAACAAAATTTAATATATCAAAAGGCATTAAAAGCAAACTTACCAAAAAATAGTTGTTGAAACTTCACAGGCAGAATAATAGCTTACGACAATGCCTGCCACTCTCTAGCCCTACGAAATCATTACATTTTCTTTAATGGCGGCTTCATAATCTTCTGGTGAGGGTTGAAACTTTGCTTCTGCTACAATTTGCCATTGTGGATTTCTTTAAAGAGAGCTTGCAAATTAAGGATTGCATTTTTAACCACTTAGTGTTAGTTGTTCTAATCTTGAAGTTGTGCATAGAAGTGTAGCAGAGCTGACGTACATGGAAAAAGATCAAAAAGTGCAAAGTATAAGATACATTACCGGCAAGCAGATGGTATCATAGGTTGCTGTTGATCCCCAATTACCATCGTTGCCTTTCTTGACTAATATGGGAAAAATATCCTAAAAACTAATTATCCCATATTTTGCGATTGATATTGATAAAATTGGCACTATGATGCAACACCTGTATGCATATATAGAACCAGGTGATATTATAACAAAACACAATTATCAAGCATTAAAGCATCTTAAATTCTTGTTGGACTTGAACAAAAATAGATTTAACATATGTTACTTGTGTATAATGCAATGGCTGCAACATAGGTTCAGGCAACTCATTTCGGAGAAAAGATTTTTTGTCTAGGTTTTTGTATATTCCAACCTGTATTAAAAACCAGTCACAAATATATAATGTCAACTTTATTCCATATTAACAACTCCATATTGCAATCATATGTAACTTTATTATAACAATACTGAGCTATATCCACAACGTAATGTAGAATGTTCATTAACATGATGTGTTCATTCTTTACCACTTACACTAACATCAGTGAAATTGACTAAGGGATCCTTCAGATGGCGCGTGTAGGTCAAGTTGTCCATCACAAACCACTATCCATAAAACTGAATATTAGGCACCTAAATACTACTAATTAAATTATAAAGTACTCGTAGAATACAATTCAACTTTTGATTTGGCTGCCTATAACACACACACTAAAACAACCTACACTAAACATCTTTCAAAACAACCTAATCCGCACACATAACACTGAATATCAGACACCTAATAAACAATGAAGGCATAAGCAGATATCTATACACATGATATAACAAAGAAACCGTAATTAAAAATGGAATCAATCAAATCAAATGATCCATCAAAATCATCAATCTTCCATTAAAATATATTAAACGTCAAGTTTCATTTTCAATTTAATAAACCTCATAGATCTAAAAAAATAACGAATGCATATTTCAAATTGCAGTCCTTTTTAGCCAAACTATCATCTTTGGTGTCTCTATGATCATTAGCAGCATTATGCATGGACTTTAATGATATGATTGGCTACATTATGCATAGAATAACCAAATGTTGCTCAATAATAGTATGTTGTGAAGTTCAAGATAACAACTCTAATATTGTTAATCACCTTGTCTTTGCTAAACATCCTAATATCTTTCACAATGAAGATCAGGTCAAATCTTGAAAGAATTGTAGTTTTTAGATCGATCAATGTTATATTGTGGATAATTAAAATGTCTATAATTGAAAAGAATTGTACTTAGTCGCAATTTTTATGTACCTCAAGATCATCATAACGCTGGAAGGAGGGTTTGCAGCTGAAGGTTCTAAAATGGGAGGTGATATGCACACCACACAAAGTGTGATGTGCACACCACAAAATCACATGTGTGATGCATATGGTACAACACCACATATGCATTTTTGTGGTGTACACATCACTTTGTGTGGTGTGCATATCAACTCCCTTCTAAAATTAAGAACAATTGTTATTCCTTGGATAATTGTTTAAAATACAGAAAGTTTGAAAACAAAAATCAGAGATTGATGCAATATGTATCTTTTAAAAGTGTGTATCCCCTAAATCTCTCAACAAAATGCCTAATCATAAATGCATGGTTTAAATTCCGATTCCATATCCGTTTTGGCTTAATGAAATCTTCCAAAATTGTTGGAATAATCTAGTGGTTAAGTTGTTGTTTCTTTGTGTAAAGGATTAGGTGTTCGAGTCTTGCATGGTTCCTTTTTAAAGTTAGCATTTAATTTGAATTTTTGTTTACATGATGCATGCCATGTCATCAATGAGTCATTATTGACATGGCATTGAGGTGGAAATAACGTGGCTATAGTGATGTGTCATGGTCTCATTTATTATATAAGAGAAATGCTACACTCACAAAGAGTTTACAAAAAATAATCCACATAATGACTTGGCAATGGCTTTGGTCCAATCACATTGCTTCATAATCTTTCATTTTACCTTTTTACCCTCCATACTTAATTGACAAATCATTTTGTGGATATATTTTTGTAAGAATTTTGTGGATCTAGCATTGCTCATTATATAATGTGGAGATTTATATGATTTAATTTTATTTGGATAGCAAGGGACTAATCCCCACATCCCATCTCCATTTTAATCCAATGAATGAGATTAAAAACACATTTTCATTCTTTTTTTCGAATATTAATATCTCATAAACCGTTAATCGTTAAGCGAAAACAAATATAACATCACAACAAGCATTTAATTATCTTTCTATAGATATGCACTTTGATATACTTTCGACAAACTTTTTTTTTCTTCATTTTTTCACGTTTTTTTACGTTTTTTACGTTTATTCGTCTTTTTTTCTTCGCTATTGAAACTTGCATGAGAAATCACATTTGATTAAACACTAACCAAATCAAATGTGATATTAGTTTTAAATCACATATGATATTAGTGTTAAATCACATATGATATTAGTGTTAAATCACATATGATACGTAATTTTAATGAAATCACATATAATTCGATATTATTGTTAAATCACATATGATATTAGTGTTAAATCACATGTGATTTTATACGAATATTCAAGTTAGTGTTTAATCACATTTGATTTCGTCATGCAAGTTTCAACAACGAAAAAAAGTTAACAAAACGAAACACAGAGCTTGTTGAAAGTATATCAAAGTACCCGTCTATAGAAAGCTAATTAAATGCTGGTCGTGATTGTAGAATTTGTTTTGTTTAACGGTTAACGGTTCATGAGATATTTAAATTATAAAAACTAAGTGAAATAATAAAATATTTTTAATATAAGTCATTGATTTCTTTTATATGGATGGTGATGATGAGTCCCTGATATCTAATCAATTATTAGTATTAAAAATAAGGGCAATTGACATAAAAAGGTACCCATACCCAACTTGAGTGTCATTTTTAATTATGGTATCGCATTTTTTTTCTTGCATAAAAGGCACCCAATTTAATTTTTTGGCCATTTTAGGTATTTTCATTAAATATTTAACGATCATCTGTTAAGTCTTACATTTCAAGTCCACCGGTCGCTACCACCACCACCAATCATCATCGCCACCACCATCACTACCAAACACCGACTCCATTACCAAGCCTATATTTTTCAATTCCTTGTTTTTCCCCTGTCTTGAAAAAAATAGATTTTCATGTGGTTGAAAATGTTTTATAATATTTGATTTAACATTTTGGCTGGTGCAAAGTGTTGGGAAATACAAGTCAAAAAGTCAAAGTACTGCTAAATGAAAAAGTCAAAGTACTGCCAGTCAAAGATCGAAGTACTGCCGTGGATATAGGAACTATAAAGTTTAAACGGTTGTTTTAGCATTTATCTTGTAACAGTTATTAGTGATAAGTATCAATTAGTGTTTATGATATACAAGGACTGTACATCTACTAGAGGTTATCCTTATGTTTATAAAAGGATCTCTAGGAAGATATTAGAAGATATAGAAAAAACATAGAAAATCACGAGTTAAGATTCATTAGTATTGTATTAGGGATCTGCAATTTAGGCAGATTCAAAAGGTTTATAAAAGAAATCGTTTGAGAAACTATTGTGTGTTCTTCTTAAGTACTGCCAACTAGATTCCGCATAGTTGACAGTATATCAGTGTTTCATTAAGGAATATCGATCCTACAAGTGGTATCAGAGCTTGTGAAGAGACTCTGATCTTGAAGAACTTTTAATCAATCGAAATCTTTCTAAACTCATAAAAGATGTCTGAAACAGAACCTATCCCTCCCACCTCGTCCGTTACTGCACTCAGAATCCCTATAATCAAGAAAGGTGAATATGACCTATGGTCCATGAAGATGCGACAGTATATCGCTATCACTGATCACATACTATGGGACATAATCACTAATGGAAACCAAACCACAACTGATCCTGCATCTCCCTCAGTGTCTGCACCAAAGACTTCACTTGCTGCAAACGCAAGAAGAAACAATGAGAAAGCCCTTAATATACTGCTTTCTGCCATACCTGATAGACATCTTCTCAGTTTTCATGATGCTGTAGATGCAAGATCTTTATGGAAAGCCATAAAAGCAAGATTTGGAGGAAACGAAGCATCAAAGAAGATGCAAAAGAATCTGTTGAAACAACAATTTGAGACATTTACTATTGGATCTAGGGAAGAACTAGATTCAGCATACGAAAGGTTTCAGCATATCCTTAGCATGCTTGAATTACATGATGCTACAGTGTCCATTGAAGATGCAAACTTGAAGTTTCTAAGAAGCCTACCATCTGTGTGGCATGTAGTGGCTACCATGATTCGGGGACAACCTGGATTAGACGAGTTAGACTTTGATGATCTCTACAACAACTTAAAGGTGTATGAGCATGAATTGAAGGGTGTCTCAAATTCAAACTCTCAAAACATTGCTTTTCTGTCCACAGAAGTCAAAGGCAGTACTTTGAAACAAAGTACTGCTGAACCAGATTCGTTTATACTGCTTGTGTTATCTAAAGTACTACTTGTTTTATCAAAGTACTGCTCTTTGTGTAAGTACTGCTTGAAGAAAAACAAAGTATTGCCACGATTACAACTTAGTACTGCTCACTTGTCTCTGTTGATTGATTTAGTGATTGTTAGGAGCACTATGTTCAAGAAGAAGATACAGCAGATCCTTTCTTTGATGATATTGCTGATAAAGATGCTGCTGCTACTACTGAAAAGGAAGAAAAAGGCGAATGTGTTTATTTTATTTCTGATTAGGGCAAACGTAGGGTTCTGTATATATATCTGGGTAACATGGTTCATGTCATGGGCCTATCAACTAAATGCTATATCAGATATATAATATACATTGGGCTGAGATGGACGTGGATGTTATAACTGCTTGGGCTCAAAGATTAGAAGCAGCAGCAGGTCAAGTATTTGAAGTTCCTGGTATTGATGTTTGCAGCCAATGGTTAAACGTAGGCATCATATAAAAGGTGTTCTTTGATTGTTATTTTTGCTAATTTTTAAAGTGTTGCTGTGAAGAAAGACTTTGTGCTGCTAATTCTGTGAAAGTACCGCTTTGGATGGATTTAAAAAGAAAGTACTGTTCGTATTGTCCGATATATCAAGAATGTACTGCTTGCTTTATCAGATATCGGATGACACATGGATGGATTAATCGGATGGTTTTTGGATCTCGAATAGAATTGTTTTTCAAAAACAATTTATTCTTATTCGATTTATGGCTCGATTTTGAAGATTATTTGAAGAGGTGATTACGAAGACATTTGAATATTGCTTATTTGATGTTGTAGTTGAGTTTCACAGGTACGTGTTCTTATCATATCTTAAAGGTTGAGACACTTTAAAGATAACTTGTTCGTGCTTACAAAGTGGTGAAGAAGACTTGATGAATCTAGCAAAGGTGTACGATCTACCTTATGATGCTTACTACGTACATTTGCTATCACTTAAAGGTGTTATTCAGTGTCTCATATAGTTGAGGATTTTGTCAAGAGACATAGGTCTACTTCTTCACGTGAATCAACAAGACATAAGACACAAGTTTGGGAAATTCAACTTCTTCAACAAATTGGTTATACTTATTTTTCTTCATTAGTAATTACTACATGGAGCCAACTGAGTTCGAGATTCAAGAGATGGTAAACATTGGTTTCAGGGGAAGCTTATTGATTAAACGTTTAACCATCTACATGCATCACTTGAGGGGAAGTTGCATACTTTTGTTCCCTATTGATGATTACAAAAAGGGGAAGAAGATTACAGGATTTGCAACTTATTATTGTGGTGACATGTTCAAAGGATCTTAAGTCAAGGGGAAGCATTGAAGACTGTGTTTCATTCAGGGAGATGATTACATCTCAACTTCTCTATTTAAGGGGAAGTTCGTACACGACTTTATTTGTTTTGTCATCATCAAATAGGGGAAGATTGTTGGGAATTATACATTCCTGTATAATTGATTTGATGAGACAAAGTAAATACAAGAATGAAACAAGAATCAAACAAGAAGGAAATAAGAAGGATCAAGTCGCAATTAAAGAAGTCTTCAAAGTATGGAGGGACTAAAGTGCAAAAGATAGGACTTCTATGTTAATTAGGATTCTTGTAAACCTAGGAATCTCTAGTATATAAAGAGATCCTAGGTCGTAGAATTAATAATCATTAAGAATTAATAATCCATCCATCCATAGAAACACAGACTATCTCTCCAATGAGGAGTCTGATTACAAAGTGTGTGTGCTTTGTATATTAGTTAGGTAGTTAGATTAGTACAGGCCGTAGTAAAGATTGGTGTAGCCCCTATGTTATAGGTTGGGGTAAAATAGAATCGTTCAACCAAGATGATAAAACCTTGGTTCATAAGCAAGTTGAGTGGGTTTTGTTTAATTCCGCTGTGCATAATTGTTACAATTGTTATTGGTAAAACGATCCTAGATGAGTTTAAAACGATCTTAACAGGAGTATTTAGCATTTATAAAATTACAAAAAAGCTGATTTTCCCAATGCTCTTTGAAGAAGCATTTTGAAGCATTTAACATAAATATTACGTCATTTTATACATTAATATTACAGCTACAGGTACTCTACCAAACACTTTTATAAATTAAACCGCTACTGCTAGCTGTTAACTGCATACTGCAAACTGATTACTGCTAACTGTTAATGTTAATTGCTATCGCTAGTTTTAACAAACATATCCTTAGTCTTTAGATAGGGGATTTTGCATCCGATAGTCCAAACTGTTAACGTTGGTTAAGAATCTCGTTAGCTGCAAAGGTATTTTAGTCCTTTTTTTTGTCCAAACACCTTTTTTACATATTTTTATCCACTTCCAGATAATCTTTTCTTTAACATCTTTCCTCTTCCTCGACCTACAAACTCTCTGCCACTTTCGTTACCACCACTGCCACCATCATCACCACCATTATCTACAACCATACTCATCATCATCTAATGGGATACTAATATTTAATTATACGAACGAGACACAAATGTTTGAATCTTAACAACGACTGAGTTTAAACACTACTCTCAGGTCAAATGTATTTAAGTACTTAGCCCGAGACTTAATGTGTGTTCACGAGCTAAACCCGATGAGTATGTTAAAAACAGGTTGAGCTTATTTAGAAAACAATGGTTGGCTTGTGATCCAAACCCGGTCTGTATGCTCAAAAAGGGTTGGGCTTTACAAAACACAAACCTGGCTTGTATAACAAACAAAGAGTGTCATTTTTATTGAATTAACTATTAGTATCACTTGGTTTAACTCTAACTTGGAGATTGGCTTGTGTTTTGCTCGTGTTTGGGCTTTCTAATAAATTCAAGTTGTTAAAAAAATATGGTGGGTATGGTGGTAGATAATGGTGGTGGTGATGGCGGCGGCAATGGTAATGGAAGTGGTGTGAGTTTAGAGGTTGAAGAGTTAAAGAAAAGGTTGTTTGGATGTGGATCAAAATATGTAGAAAGGGTGTTTGGACAAAAAAAAACTACCGAATAAACTAAAATACTCTTGCAGCTAACGATATTTTTAATGATCGTTAAGATATTGGACTGTGAGGGGGTGAAAAACGTGATGTTGAGGACTACAGGTGTAAATTCCCAGATATGAGGACTATAATCTGTACATACTTTGGGAACCAACGGTGTAATTTACTCTTTTTATTTTTTAGTAAATTTTAAAAACATTTGTCTACAACGAACCAGCGCATGCACTTTTGAAACTTCATTTGTTTTTATGTAATGGCCGATGTAAACCAAAAAATTTCACAGAAGTTGCATCATCCCTTTCAAAATTATAAAGATATGCAATTCGGCCAAACTACTTGAATTGGTTTTTGCAATTTAAGCTTTAGAAATTTTCTCCTGGTATAGTGATTTCATTAAACTATAATGTTGTGTGACGATAATGAATTGAGATAAGATGATGGTTAGTAGAGTGTAATCAAAGGTTGTAAAAATCATGAATCGATAGCTAGGTGGTCGACCTCATTGTAGCTTGTAATTGGTTTAGGCGGGACTAATCGGTCATCAATCGGAAATACACTTTCGACAAGTTTTGAGTTTTTTCAGTGAATTTTGGGTTCTTCCCGAAATATTTTCCTTAAAAGAACTTGTAATAGATATAAACATCTATTGTAAGTGATTAAAACAAGTTCACGGTGAGTTTTGAGTATTTCCGGCAAGATTTGTAAGTTTCCGACATGTTTAACCACAATTGACCATCGTTGACCGCCGTTAACCATGGTTGGCCAATTTACAATAATCGCTCATTTTCTTTAGCCTTCAACCTTCCTCCGCTTCCATTACCACTATCGATGCCATCACTACCATCATTATCTACAATCATACCCACCATTATCTAGTGTGATACCAATATTTAATTCAACGACCGGATAGATAGACACTCACAAGCGTTTGAATCTTAACAATGACCGGGTTGATAATCACTACTCTCAAGTAAAGGTTGGCTTGGCTTGTATAACAAACAAATAGTGTAATTTATGTTGAATTAGATATTAGTATCACCTTAGATGATGGTGAGTGGGTGTGGTGGTAGATAATGGTGGTGGTGATGGCGGCGGTTAGGGTTGTAAATGAAGCGAACGAACGTGAACGGATACTTGTTCATGCTCGTTCGTTTAATTTTAACCGAACAAATAAACAAACACCATCGCTTTAACAGACGTATTTTATTTTTATGTTCGTTTATTAAGAAAATAAGATTGTTCATGTCTGTTTCTGTTCGTTCACTAAGCCACCAAACGAACGAATATAAACGAGCGAACTTAAATGAACATAGAATAATAAACATAAATTTTGTAAATATACATAATATTATATTTTATAAGTGTTGTTTTGTTTGAGTAAACCAAATATAAAAGTATATAATAAAAAGATAGGATAGACGAACATAAACAAATAAATGAACATAAACGAACGGATGGTCGGATCTTCACAAACATAAATGAACGGACAATACTTTTGTTACGTTTGTTCCTTTAACTAAATGAACATAACATGTCATGTTCGTTCATTTGAATAAATGAATATACACGAACTTTTTACCAAACAGTTCATGAAATGTTCACTGAACATTCAGTTCGTTTACGGCTCTAGCGGCGATGGTGGTAACGAAAATGGTGTCTGAAGGTTGGAGAAGGGAAGAGAGGTTAATTAAGGGGTTGTTTGGATGCGGATAGAAAATATGTAAAAAGGATGTCTTGACAAAAAGAAAGACTAAAATATCATTGGAGCTAACGAGATTATTAACGAACGTTAAGGTTTTGGCCTGTAACGAAGTGAAAAACGTGATGTTGGAGATCACGGGTGCAAAACCCGGATGTAAGGACTATATCCGCAATCCGTCCAGACTTTGAGGACCAACGGTGTAATTTACCCTTTTTATTTTTTTAATAAATTGCAAAATAAAAAAAATTGTCTGCAACGAAACCGTGCATAAAATGCCATATGTTTTTATGTCATGGACGATGTACATCGAAATTTCTCAATTGCGTCAGCACTTTCAAAATCATAAGGATATGCAATTCGGCAAACACAACATGAATTGGTTTTTGCAATTTACGCTTTAGAAATTTCCCCCTGGTATAGTGATTTCCCTAAACTATAATGTAGCACGGTAATGAATTAAGATAAGATGTACAACTTTTGGTGATAGAAATTTGGTGGTTATGAGATGGTGAAGAGAACGTATTGTGATTTCGATATAATCATGAGGGAATATGTGTATGCATATCAGCACGTATAAAAACGGAAGAAAACGGGTAAAAACGTAAGTAAACGTATGAAAATGTATAAAAACGTACAAAGACGTATAAGTACGTAAGAAAATGTATGAAAACGAATAAAAACGTATAAAAACATACAAGAAGATAATAAAACGTATAAAAATGTATAAAAATATATGAAAATGTACAAAAACGTATAAAAACGGATAAAAGCGTATAAGTACCTAAGAAACGGAAAAAACGTACAAAAATGTATAAAAACGTACAAAAAGCGTATGAAAGCGGACAAAAAGTATGGAAACGAACGAAAACAGATAAAAACGGCAAAAACATATAAACCAAAAATTTTAAAAATAATTATAGGATGAAAGGATATAGACGCCGCAAGATTCAACGGTCACATGGACTAACGTGTAAGATTTTTTAGAGCATAATGATATTTCTGTTAGTTGGTATGTATAATAAGTTATTATGGCGAGTACGTATAGCATTTTTAGCTTTTACCCTAAAAAAGTGTAATGCAAACATTTTTTCTTGTTTATGGTGTTTACCAAATTAAGTGGTTCCATATGAACCTCTTAATTAGCATCTTATCGAGGAGAAGGAAGCTTTAATACTTCCCTCAATTAAGATGTATTAAAGGTTTACGCCCACAATTCTTAGTCTCTAAGAAGAAAAGAAACACTTATGATGGTAGATGATTAAAAGTTGGATAAAGCGCGTCAACTGGTCATCTGTTATATGAAAAATCTTTCGATATATGTCACAATTGTCAACAATTCATCTGTCTGTAATTGATAAGAATTAAGTAATTTGTGAATAGCTGTAGCTGATTACTTGATTGTGGCAACTTACGTCTTACATTGACATTTTATTGTAAGCATATTTCAAGTGATTGTCAAGTTTTTCCACTAAGCAATCGAGCAAAAGTTACTACTTATCTAACATTGTAAGTCGTGGTATTGACGAAGAAGAATATAACAATGGTCAATTTCGTTGTATAGTGTGGAATTTTTGTTACAGGATGGACCCTGGAAACAACCAACAATGTTGGGAAAAGATCTAGGTTGTCAAAGTTGGCTGCCAAGTGATGTAGTTAAGATCAACATAGACTCATTATTTGTCATATATCCAATGAATCAATCTCAACAATTTATTTTTTCATCAAAAATAAAAAAAATTATTTTCCACATTTTTTTAAAAAATAAAATATCTTACAAACGGTAAATCGTCACACGACAAAAAATACACCATCACGACGAGTATTTTTTAATCTTTCAGTAGACGGATGACACGATATACTTTCGAGAAACTTTTTTTCGATTTTTTTTTTCAGTCACGAATTGCGAAAATCATATATGATTTCATAAAATCATAATATATGATTTGTGATTCTAACGAACTTTTTTTCAATTTTGTTTCAGTCACGAATTGCGAAAATCATATATGATTCGTTAACTTTTTTTCAATTTTGTTTCGGTCACAAATTGCGAAAATCATATATGATTCGTATAACGAATCATATATGATTTCATAAAATCGCATATGATTTCATAAAATCGTATATGATTTCATAAAATCGTATATGATTTCATAAAATCGTATATGATTTTATAAAATCGTATATGACTTCATAAAATCATTAAAAAAAGTTCGTCAAAAGTACATAGTGTCGCCCCTCTATAAAAAGATAATTTAATTCTCGTCGCGATGATATGTTTTGTTTTGCGTAACGATTAACAGTGTGTGAGATATTTAATTTTCAAAAAAAGGTTGAAAGAGGGTTTTTTATTTTTGAAGAAAAAATAAGTGGCTATGATTGATTCATTAGGTCTATGACAAATATTGAGTCTATATTGAACTTTTGACGATGTTTACATCATATTTCAGGTCACATTTATAAGACCAACAAATACGCTATGACGTAAACAATGTGTGTTAGCTACGTCTATGAACCTATTCAACTTACATGAGTATGATCACAACAATATCTGAAACTTACGGGAACCACAAGGAGTCACACACACACAAATATCTGTCGAGTATGCATTAAGAAAGACGCAGCATCAACAACTCCGTCAAAACATGACCGTTGCACTATGATTGTGCTTGAGGACTCGCAACCAACACGATCACAAAGAATATACCAATCATGGCTTTCGCCGTTTGTGCTCAAATATATCCGTTGGACATTGGAGAACATAAACCCATATTGAACCAGCTTAAAACAAAAATCCAACAAAGAATACACTCAAAATTTGTATGTTTTAACTCTGATATGAAGCCCTCTTCAGTAGCAAGAATGCTTTCAGTTTTCAAAATAAACATTATATAGCTTGTCCTACAATAAAACCAACCCCTACCCAAAACGTTAACCAACTCAACCTATGACTTAAGGGCAGGCGCTAACAAACTAATAATACTATGATACACGAACCCGAGTGCAGCAATCAATGGAAGGAACAAGAACCATATGTTACCTGTTATAATTTTCCTTTTAAGCAATAGCATATGGGACTGTTTCTACCACTTTGGGTCGCCACATACCCTTTTGCACACATAGCAATCCTTCCTTGTCTTTTGAGTAAGTTAGCCGCACTTCCCAACTCATGGACCTCAACATGTTCTCTACTTCATTGATGGTCTCGATAGTGTCACGCATTATAAGTTTTCCTTCTGGTCTTAATATTCTATCTACCTCGGCAACCAAAACTCTTATATTACATCTGCAAAACATTTGAGGTGTTAATTTGATCCATTTAGGTATGAATAGCCCCACTTGAGTCATGTCTAATTTAAAAATGTTTAACTATTTATAAGAAACTAGGGGTGTTCATTGTTTGGGTAATGCCCGAATAAACCGAACAGAACCGAAAATAACCGAACCGAATTTGTAACCGGATCGAATTAAATATACGGTTTTCGGTAGGGGTGAGCAAAAGAAACCGAAAAAACCGAAACCGAACCGAAAACCGAAAAAACAGAACCGCAAAAAACCGACCGAAACTAGAAACCGATGGTTTGGTTTTTAATTTTTCAAAAACTGAAATTTCGGTTCGGTTTCGGTTTTGTCCAAAAACCGAACCGTAAAAACCGAACCGAACCAAACCAAACCAATTTTATAATAATACATAATTAATGTAATAGAAATAAATAAATAATAAATCAAAATTTTAAATTTATATTTATTTTATGGATGAAATTATAATATATGTATTATGTTAATGTTTATATATGTGTTTGTCGTGTACGTGTGTTTACTTGACAATATATCGTTACATATATGACAATGATCATACTATGTGTATTTTCACATCCACGTGTGTTTCTCTCATTTCTAGGTGTATAATTGTATAATTTTGTGTAAACATTATTAGGCTAATATTGACAAAAAAAATTATACAAATAACCAATTTTCTATGTGAAACAAGTTTATTAATATAAATTAGCCACAACCAAATATAAACGGTTTGAAACCGAAAAACCGAACCGCCAAAAACCGAGCGGTTTCGGTTTTTGGTTTTATAAAAACCGAATATTTCGGTTCGGTTTCGGTTTTAACCAAAAACCGACCCAAACCGAACTATGCACACCCCTAGTTTTCGGTTCGGTTATGGTTTTGGCAATCTAAACCGAAAACCGATTTCATATAAGTATATATATTTTATATATATTAATATAAAAAAAGATATTAAAACTTTCCTAGTATAAATATAACATTTTTTAGCTTGAAATTTTTTTTTGCTAAAAATCTATATAAATAAATGAATAAATAATTAAAATGATGTAATTGGGTTTATTCGGTTCGGTTTTCAGTTATACCCAAAAAAAAAAAAATTACCAAACTAACCGAACCGAACAACCCGATAACCAAACCGAACAACCCAATAACCGAACCGATAAACACCACTATAAGAAACAGTTCAAAACCCCAGCCCAGCAGGTTCCGACCCAGCTAATAGTGACCCGTTGCCACCTCAGGACTAATGAGCACAAAAAGTCTAAAACCATGAATATGGAAAAAGAATGAATAGACATGCTCACTTCTTTTTTATCTTGGAGAATAGGTGGTCAGCATGGAGAAGATCATAAGATCTTGGGTATGTGCTGAATGATTCACACCAGTCATGATACATTCCGAATAGTCCTCGCTCATATATTATGGGTAGTGTATCTGGAGAATCGACAGATACCACATTCATGACCCAAATATTCATGTCTTTTAAAGCAGCTGCAAATCTGCAATATGGCCAATTTACAGAAGCTCAGAAAGGAAACAAATTATCAACTGTTACAGGTCATATTTAAAAAGACGCATACTAGGGGGTGTTTGGATGTGTGTTTTATAAAACTAAGTATGTGATATTGAATAATCAAAATTAGATAATCCGTTGTAATACAACATGATTATCTGTAATAAGAAGGGTGTATAAAATTGGTGTTTGGATGTTTGGAAAAGGAGTGAAATTACTCTTGGAAAATCAGTTATGCTGCAGCAAGTATGATACTGGCGATACAAAACTGATTATTTGACGCCTAAATAAAATTAAATAATCATATATTCAAAAGCAGAACTTGTTTATCCAGGATTAATATTGACTATTGCTTACCCTCCATATATAGCTCTCATGTCCATGACATTCCGTACAGTTGACCAGTTAATATCTAAGCCATTCAAATATGACTTGTTAACCACACGTTTCCAGTGTTCAAAGTCTGCAGAGAAATCCTCAGGAGCTGGTTTTCCATAAACACCAACTTGTGACGACAGCAACCAGTAAGGCGCTTTTTCAGCTCTTGATGGCCATTGTTCAGGCCACTTGGAACCACGCTCTGGTTCTGCAACAGGTACCTTGTGCATGCATGCCTGTAGAGGTACTTTCCTAGAAACACAAGACATGACATTACTTATAGTGAAGTGAGTCCAAAAAAAAGCCAAACTGCAACGTCTAAACAATAATACAATATAGATAAAATATGATATTAACGAAATGCCATAAGGAATTACTAAACCAGTAACATCATTTTCATGCTATATCATATACATGCCTGGTTGGTCAAAACTGGTCAGGTTAAACACTTCTTTTGTCCATTTCATAAAAAATTTAATAAATCGCTTGAGATTAAAAATCAACCGACATGCATATTGATTGATCCATTCACAAGCAATTGGATTGAAACTGCCACCTCTAACTTGGCGTATAGATGGGGATAACGGATTCACAAGGCGATTAAATTGGTCATCAAATGTTTAAAAATAATGAGTTAAATACTTATACAATGCAACATTTGGGGATCATCAGATTCCTTGCAGAGTGGGGTCTTTTGTCTGTCTTCCTCATAGCATTCATTAGTTTTATAGACTTTGTGATTACAGCAAACACCCACTTTATTGACTTTATCCTTACCAACTGCTTTGACTTCCCGGTACATCGATTTGGTTAATTTTTTCATGGCTGCTAAATTTTGTGAATTAGTTGATAACTATGTGGGTTCTATAAACGATGTCTTTTATAAGGGAACTTTTGATTGCTAAAAGAAAACATACCTTCCTAAATTCCAACATGTAGGATCCCGTAAACACTTCACTTCATATAACACAACACGAATCGAACTAGAAAAGAGAAGAAGAGATGGGATGATTTCTAGAGAGAGAAAGAAGAGAGAGAGAGTTGAGAGAGAATATAGAAAATTGAAATATTATAAATGAAATCAACTTGTGTACCTTTTCCAAAGTTGAAAAGGTATATATATACCCCGACACTTAAAGTGACGTGATAGATATTTAACTAGGATCCGAGCTCGGGTCTTGCTTGGGATTAAACCCGAAACATATACAATATTAGTTTAATTATCGAGCTAGATTCCCGATACTTTCCTATTACATAGTTATACTACATTGAATGAACAGAGCGACTAACATTACATAATGGACGAAACTTCTATGTTCGACTCCATATTTTTGAGGCTAAAACAATCTCCCCGAAGTGGAGTTCATTGTGGACACTCCTTTATGAGATCAATGAGATTGCTTTTGTCGTTAAGATATGTAGGTCTTGGTTTTCCATATTTGTTCCTTAGTTGTTGGTTTGTTCCTATCATAAGCTTTGTGATCTTGACTTTAAGCCTTTGTCATTGTCTTTGCCATCTTGCGATCTTGACCAACATTCTCATACTGTGCCTCATCTTGAAAGCTTCAAATCAGAGTTAGCGGAAGTCTTTGTCTTTATCTTGAGCTTTCATGATAGATTGTCTTTGTAGAATGAGCATGAACATGTGGTAATGAATCGACTTTGGTTGATTGGGATACTGTCACCACCGTTTTAACCTGCAGGTTTACGTTAGTGATAATCGAGAAAATTGATTTGAAAATCAATCGACGTATTACTTGTAAAAGCGTTTTTGTAACACATCGGGAGTTTTAAGCTTTTATCAAAATTCATCAACCGTCAATTCATTTACCTGGACCAAATCGATATCCAGTTGTCACAAGTTTGATTCATATAGAATCTCGCAAGTCACATACACAAGAGCTTGGTTTGATGCTGGACTCAGCAGGATTTCCATCTTCATTGTGAATACTTATAGTATCACTCGGATGTTCTGGCAAATATCACAAGGATATTACGTAGTACTTTTGTTAACAGCTTGTGAACTTGATGATGTTCAACAAGTGTTTGAAATGGAATGTGTCCCTCCCCCCCCTTCCCCCCCCCCCCCCCCTAACGAGATTTAGATTGATCTTTGGGCTCTAGACTCGATTAGTGCATTTTGGTTTTAGTACTCAGAGGCTGGAGCATACTACCACCTATTCAATATCAACAATCTCGGAGTGAGATGTCAATAGATAACGTGTGTATCTCCGTGACAAATGCGTCAAGTTTCTGTTGAGAGAAACCCGAATGGCTGGGAAGGGTTGTGCATTGCATCACTGGGTCCATGATGTCGTTTTCAATGTCAGCAATCAACTTGTGATTCTGACAGCATATGTATTGACCCGGTTTCTGCCTTAAGTTGTGTAGAGGGCTTCTTTCTTTAGACCCTTTATCCATACATTTCTTTTTCATTCTTTAACGCCTTCAATGCTTACCAAGACGTCATTACTAACACCTTGTTGTGATTGTTCCAGTGTTAGCTCAATCTTAGTCGGCATTATTCCCATATACATTCATCTCCAATCATACCTAAGGACTGCTATTTCTAACTTTGGATTATCCTTGGGTAGATCCTCCGGTTCTGGTTGGATCATAGGATTGATTCCTAACCTAACCACCTTATGACTTCAGAATCGTCGTGAAATTAAGATGTTGTTGGGTATAAGATCAAACCATAAAACCTTTTCTTACTGTTCAGCACATTGAGTCGATTAGATCATATTTTAATTACATTTTCTCCCCTTATTTTAAATAATAAACACTTAGTTTTTGAAATACCTTGTGATTAAAATATGTCTTGAAAATTCTGTGGGGAGAAAATATGATCAGCATGAATGGTTTGGAACATTTTGATAATGTTTTGAATACATAAGAATTGTCGTTGTTGATGTATCCAAGAACATTAAAACTTTGTTTTTCAAAAAACTCCCCTCAAAAATAGGACCAATTGAAAAATTGTTGTCTTTTGAAAACATTGTGAGGGTTGGAGTGTTGAACACACAATTTTGAAAGATTATGAATTGTCATCGAGAAATTCTTGAAAAATCGTGTTTAACTTTTTGAAAAACCAAATGTTAGAGGACTTCTCTTCTAACGGTAAGGGTAAGCGCACTGGATAGTTATACTATCCTTTTTCTTGAGCTTAAAACATTGAATGTCATGTAAGAACAGTCAAGGACCGAGAAACGTTAATTTTCTCATTGTGAGGATGAGTTATAAACCTTCCTTAATTTGAGTAGGGTTATGTAACTGATATTTGCAAATAAGCCGTTTAGATAATTAGAGTATGTCATTTTGATGTTCTATTGAAAACTCTCGCTCGATACTTATTTACTCACCGTGTCAATGTTAATGACATTCTAAGCACGCTAAATGTTATGATTCCAAGATGACATGTCAGAGAAGATTGTTTTTGAAATTTTCTATTTTTTTCAGATTTTGTATTTTATATTATTTACCTGTTGTCCTCAGCATTGACTATTTGAGGTGGAATAGGTAATTCCATCTCTTGGCGTGATGTAGTGTTTTGTTTGCTTAAGGGAAACAAACTTTTGGAACCAGCTTTGAACGTGAATGTTCATTGCTGTGGTCTTGAATTGCGAGTTCAGAACTGTTATGATCAGAAGTCATTTGATGAAGAACGAGGCCTGAACTGATGTGAACATACGTCATTATGATGAAGAACGAGGCCTGAACTTATGTGAACAGGGATCCCGATAACACTTTCACTTCATATAACACAACGCGAATCGAACTAGAAAAGAGAAGAAGAGATGGGATGATTTCTAGAGAGAGAAAGAAGAGAGAGAGAGAGAGAGTTGAGAGAGATATAGAATATTGAAATATTATAATTGAATTCAAAATTGTGTACCTTGTTCCAAAGTATAGAAAGGGTATTTTATATACCCGATACTTAAAGTGATGTGCGAGATTTTAATAGGATCGGGGGGGGCTTTTATTTTCGGGGGTTTTTCTCTGCTTGGGATTAAACCCGAAACATATACAATATTAGTTTAATTATCGAGCCAGATTCTCAATACTTTCCTATTACAACGTTAACTAATTGATTGACCGAGACTAACATACATAATGGACGAACTTCATGTTCGACTCAATATTTTGAGGCTAACACAACATCTTCTGGAAGTGTCTAGTAGATAGGAGTAGCAGACCAAACAAAGTAGCCACCAGGTCATAATAGACGATTCAGCTCTAAGAGAAGTTTTCCACCTAAAGATCGAAGTAACAAATAACTTTTTTTTCCTAAAAGTGAATTTTATACATAATCAAATGAGGAACTTTGCCTAGCCATCCTTAAAGACAGATTTTTTCCCTGCATAAGTTTGGACTAAAAGTGCAGGTCAACCCCAAGCCAACACAGCACATTTTAACCATTACCAAAACTTTTTTTTCACCCGTTACCCAGCCCCACAATTTCCAACTCTACGTAAACATAATTTTCTTCATTTTTGCTCAGCCAATATCTTTTCTCTCTTGTGATAGTTTTCGCTAATATACAAAAAGGAAAAGTAAATACCTTCAATATGCCATGGAACTCTGCAGCGTGCACAGTGCACAATATCAAAAACTCTTGCAGGAAAAGGAAGTCTTTGTGTGCCCATGACAGCAGATATGGCAGGTATTCCCCTCTCTAGTGCAAATTGAACTTGAGCTTCATGTTCGTCTTTTGGAGCGAAAGACATAGCGAGAACATCTCTGTCAAACAGATATCCTCCAAAGCTAGCAACCCCACATCCAACATCTAATACTACACGTGAGCGTTTTCCCCAAGCAATATCAGGCACATTCTGTATTGATAATTTAGATTAATCTTAGTACACTGATACAAATTCAAGAGAAACAACATGATTTATTTCTTATAAAAGTTGAATTAATAATACGTTCTTAGACCATTACAACTCCCATCATGGATTTAGGTAATGTTCTAAAATGCACGATATCCAGTTACCGCCTATCAGTTTTATACCCCTTGATAACAATGACACCCATTTATAAATTTAAATAATTATACAAGTTGCTAGGAAGTTATAAATTGATAAGATACATCTTCTGTGATGTCAAGACAACGAGAAACTGGCAAGCAAGAGACACGATAAAAGGTTATGAAGATGGTAGGAGTATTACTTCTTGAATGAAATCGATATAATGGAGAGCACCATGCTTAAACTGGGTTCCACCGCCAGGAAATGTAAGGTATTCACCGCTAACTTTCACCCAGTTTTGGTGTCCCTTAAGTTCCGCCAACTTAGTGTGAGGAACATTATGGTACCAAATCTGCAACAACAAAAAAAATGTAAATTTTTCAAACAGTGTAAACTTATTAGAGACTTATCCCTAAAATCCAAACTTAAGATACCTTTTCCCTGCTTGTAGGCCACTCAATTGGACGTTTGTATCCTTCGGGCAAAGGAACAAGGCAAGTAGGAGGGTTCTCTGGACAGTGTCTTTCCCTGTGCTCGTAATGCTTAGTGGTTCGAAGGCTCCTAATTGCTTGAATGTTATCAAGACACGGTATGTAATCTGAACCAGCAGTAACATTGCAAAGTTTCCAGTGATAGTTATAAATATCCACAGGTTCCGGTGACTTATGCCCTTCCTTTTCATTCTGTGACTCCGTAGCCTGAGTCGAAAACGACCCGTTTTGAGCAGCTGTTTCACTCAAAAGCTCGGACTGGGCCCCGGAAGGCAATATGTCCTCTTTACTTACCGTTTCTGGCTTCTCCGGCGATGAGTTATCTCCATCTTTAGGTTCCTTACCCTCTTCAACGTTTTCCTGATCGTCTTTTTTCTCATCTTCATCAGTGGTTTCATCAGTGTTAAGCTTCTCATCTTGGGTTATCTCCTTGTCACTTTGTGAAGTTGTTTCTTGCGTATCCTCAACCGGATTGTTTTTCTCCGGTTGTGTATTTGCATTACTATCTCCTTTTGTTGCATCATCCGGTAAATCCCCAGGATTATCCTCAAACTGTTTTGAATTGCTGTTATCAGGAGTTGCATTTTCATCATTTTTTACACTGTTCTCGTCATTGCTATCAACAACGGTGTCAAATTCTTTAGGGGTTACTATCCTATCATTATCTGTTCTGCGTGTAGTGTCTAAAGTTTGAAATGGAGCAACAGAGGATGAAGTCATCATCCATACGCCGACCAAGCAGAGGGCCACAAAAGACACCAGTGTAACCGTAGAACAGTAACTATTTGTCGATTTTCTGCCATCCGGCTTAGAGTGTTTTGGCAGCGCCATTTGTAATTATTTATGCTACTCTATAAAATAATTGAAACCTGCAATTAGAGACACTAGTAATGTTGTCAAACTTTGGAAAGAAATTCATGAAATCCAAATTTTAATTGGATATGAAATATATTTGGCTGAAATAAATGGTAATCGACTTTTAGCGTTCAGACATACACATGTAAGCAGTGGTAAAAAACAAACACTGAGGGTGTGATCAGATATCTAGTACACAGACTATCAGTGATATATGATTTGACATGTCTTTCCTATATATACGTGTGTGAAGCGGCTGAAATCTCTCAATCATAGGACCAAAGAAAGAATAGAAAATATGTGATATGGATGAGAAAGCAACACCAAAGTACATATCAT
>BQNB010037944.1:4772-18527 GCA_026074375.1 Tanacetum coccineum | reverse complement strand
ACCCACGAGGGTGCGTTTGGTTTCGTGGTTTATCACCGCAAAGGGGTGCATTTTGGTTTGATAAAACACCACAAGGGTGTGTTTGTTTATGTGGTTTTACACCACACAGGGTGCGTCGGGTTTGGTGGTAACAGCCAAGGGGTGCGTTAGGTTTGGTGGTAACAGCCAAGGGGTGCGTCTAGTTTGGTGGTAACAGCCAAGGGATGCGTCGGGTTTGTGGGTAACAACCAAAGGGTGCGTTGGTTTTGGGTTCACAGCCAAAGGGTGCATTTGGTTGTCGTTAACACCCAAGGGGGTGTTTGATTGTTCTAAACCGCACACGGGTGCGTTTGGGTTGACAGTCTCACCAAAAGGTTGCGTTTGGTTTTGCACCACAAAAGTTATTTCGTTTATTTTATCGAGTTAATTATATGTGATGAAATCCATTGAAACTTGCGGCGTCTAGTATAATATGTTATTGATATTAAAGCGGGATTGATACGAAATTATAAGCCATATTAGATGTATTTTAAAGGGGTTTTTGAGCTAAAAACGGACTTTGGCGCATTTTTGTAACGGGTCATTTTGACCAGAAAACATGACATGAGATTCGGGGTTCGAGATTTTGAAAAGTCAGATTTTGGTTTACAAAATATAACAAATTATATTTTTTTCGAACGTTTTGATATAAAACGGGACTTCTAACTCCCAATAACGAAGAAACTGGAGCGAAATCGAAATATACACTTTAGTAGAAAAATATGTCATTTTTAATATATATTAAATCTGACATATTTATTAATTAAATGATTTGAGCACTTTGGAGTCCGTTTCGGCCTTCCGGCGAAACACGAAAGTTGTTGGTAATGACGTTTTACTTTGCCGCGAGGCTTGTCAGTTTTAAAATTAAGATATATCGTGTCAAAACTAAAGGTCAACGTAAAAGTCAACAGATATTTTAACTAATATTAATACATTAAGAGTACGATTTTGAGTAATAAAATAAGGTCGGTTAATATATTATTTCAATTAGTTATTTTTAAGACCATTGTTCGGTTCTAAAAACGGAAAGTCTAAAAATAGTAACTTTCTGTAAATATTCGAGGTATAACATCGACATTTGAGATTAACAACTAATGGGGCGTCGAAGTTCGACGAGGTAAATAAATATTTATATAAGTATTATGGGATGTCGAGAGTTACTAAAAATAGAAACTTCCCAAAAATGGACAGTTTTCGATAAATCAAGATAAGTTATGATTGGACGGAAAATAGTATATATATATATATATATAATATACTAAGTGCTAAAGTTTAAAGACGCGCAAGTGGATTTCTCATCACATGTATGTATGCATGCACATAAAAATATGTATGATTTCGTCGTTACGATGTACGCATCGTTGATCGTATTTAATACGTGTTATAATCGAGCGACATAATTATAGGTCGTGGTCGAGATCATTGCAGATTCGGGTGTGATTTATTTGGATTATTTGATCGTGGTCTTTGATCAAGGTGAGTTTATAGCCCTCAGTTTTACTTGTTTTACAAATACTTTTAGGGTGAGAACATGCTTGTTACAAATTATGATTGGTTTGAAGTCATTACATGTGCATCTGAAATTCGTTGTACAAATTGGATACATTGCTTGTTTCACGTTGATTTTGAAAACAAGGACCTCATTTTACTGTTACCCGAATGATTACGGATTAGCTTAAGTAAGATTGGACTGTTAATTACCTAAATGGTAAGCGCGAGTGTTATAAAATAGATCTATTGGGGATTGACAACCCCCGTTCGGGTGATTAGCTATCACTGGTTCGAGATCAAACTAACGAACGTTATAACATTGTCGGAGTAAAATACGATAGACTGATGAATCTAAACCTTACGGTGCCTTGAATAAAGTGGCATACTTATATAAGTCTACGTCGCAGTTCCATGAACTTAGAGTAATCGTAATCATTGTTTTATACACATATGGATATTTACGTTGCCTTGAATAAAGTGGCAAATCAAACTCGGAAATATGCAATACTTACTGTTTTGGATATTGTATACCATGAAATACTTACCGTTTTGGATATTGTATACCATGCAATACTTACCGTTTTGGATATTGTATACCATGCAATACTTACTGTTTTGAATATTGTATACCATGCAATACATACCTTAAAACAATTAACAATTCTCTATTTATATCATGAACTTTTACGTTGCCTTGAATAAAGTGGCAATACATACTTGAAACATTTTGGGATTATATATAAGGAAACCTATATATGTAGGTTTATGCGTTGCAAATCTTGTATGGACGAAACTTGTAACACAGTAAACCTATATATATAGTTTTGGGATTTACAGTTATTCTTACAAAAACATATGAACTCACCAACTTTAATGTTGACACTTTTAAGCATGTTTTTCTCAGGTGAATTAGATGCTTCGCTTGTTAGATGTGCATTGGAGTCTAAACTTTTCAAGAATTCTTTTCAAACGACTCAGTTAGAGGTCGTTCTCACATGACTTGTGCAATGTTATTATGAAGTAATGCCACCGGACACATCATTCCGCTACGGCTCGAATTTTGGGGGTGTCAATGATTGGTATCAGAGCGCTGGTTATAGAGAACTAGGTTGCATATTTTACTCTAGACTATAATCGTTTTTGAAAACATTGCATACATCAAACATTTTTAAAGTACACCGATTTTCTATGGAATAAACGAACACTAAAACCTTGTTGAGGTATGGTGGGTTGCACCATAGCCTCAAGACCATACATGATGTACATACAATATGATAACTATGTGAAGGTATGGTGGGTTGCACCATAGCCTCAGGACATACATGATATACATACAATATGATAACTATGTGAAGTTAGATGAACGTAAAAGGTTTGAGTATTGTCCATCGTCGATTAAATTATTAATTAGGTCGAGATGTGTAACAATCCATGACTGAATCTCAAGATAGTTCTTGTTTGATGAGTTGCGAAATTGAGCCATGACAAGTTGTTACGCAACTCGGTGTGCTTGATAAATTCCCTCGAGGATGGTTAGGACTCCTGAGGCATGAGTAAATCCTTAGAGGCATTATGTGGAACAATTATGTGTAATTATAGTGATAAAGCCACTATATAAATACTAGTCTGATATGTGCAGACACACTACTTGCTTAATGGCTTGCATTACATGCTTACGTGACTTAAAGGAAAAGATATTAACAAAATGATTGCAATGGAAAAACAATTAAAGTTTTTGAATGAAATTATTCATAAACGTAACGAGTCAATTCAAACCATTCATATGTTAGCACCCAAATGCTCAATATATAATCGTAGACCAACTTTTGCAAATCCAATGTACCTCAAGAAAGCTCAAGCTGAAAAACTATGTTTGTATGAGATCCTGTACGATACTTCTGATCCTGGAAACAAATTTGCCCCTGAGTGGGAAGAGACCATGACTCTTGAAAAATAGAGTAGATCAAAATTGGATAAAGACTTAGTGAAACCATATGATTACACAAAGCATAATAGTCTTTATGAAATTCAAACCACCCTCACAAGAACATCTTGAACAGTTGGCACGAACAAAAGAAGTCAGGAAGAAAATGTGGAGAAAATCATTTGTTAAATCTAAACCAAACATTGTCAAAAACATAGCCTTTCTTCCGTTTCGAAATTTGTTAGTAAAAGTAGACAAGCTTATAATGTAATGACTAATAACATTAATCACTTTAGAGAGATTGTTGATCAAGCTTGGGAAAAACATACATATGATAGATTTCGTGCGCCAACTGCTCTTGATATGGAAGTTTTAATAAAAACATGTTTGATGCCTTTTTCGATAAAAACACAAAATGACAGTTTTACATTTATTCATGAACTTAAAAAGGAGATGCATGAAGATTTTAAGTACGTTGAATACCTTGAAAAAGAGATTGACGAACTTGAATCTGACAAGGCAGATTTTTCAAACATGTATGATCTACTTCTCCAAGAGTGTGTGTCTCAGGATGTTATGTGTTCTTATTTGCATTCTTTATCTGATTTAGATGCTTATGATGAATTACAAGATTTGAAAGCTCAACTGCAAGATAAGAACATAGCGATAAGTGAGTTAAATAGACTCATTGAGAAATGTAAAGGAAAATCTGTGGAAACTAAGTTTGATAAACCATCTGTTGTTCGACAACCAAATGCTAAAAGGATTCCAAAACCACCAGTTTTAGGAAAACCGAATCCTTTTTCAGATTCTCTTGAGAGAAAAAGTTTTAAAAATAATGAGTTGGTTAATAAAACTAATGTGTCAGATGGTTCATCTAAAAAAGTCACTACACAGATTTTGCCTCAGACAACAAGGAAAGGTGTAGGAAACACAAATGTGATTAAACTAGGAATGTATCAAATTGCCACTAGCATAACACAAACTAGAACACCTCAGTTACCTTAGACCTCTAGGAATTCTAATCATCGTGTGTCTACATCTACAGGAGTAACTCACAAAACTAGTGTTAGCAGACCACAGCTTAAGAGCACTCAAGTAAAAGATAAAGTCGTGCAAAACAATAGTCAAGCGAAGTTTAAGAAGAATGAAGTAGAAGACCACCATAGGATTTCTAGTATTTCTAATAAAACAAAGTCTGTAACTGCGTGTAATGACAGTTTAAAATCCAGAACTTTGAATGTTAATGTTGTTTGTGCTACTTGTGGAAAATGTGTGTTTAATTCGAATCATGATTCTTATGTTTCTAAATATTTAAATGACGTGAATGCTAGAACGAAGAAGCCTAAGGAAGTGCCTATTAGTGCTAGAAAACCCAAAAACAAGGCGAACAAATCTGTTGCAACACCCCATAAGAAAACAGTTGCATCAGATACCACTATTTAGAAATCCAAGAGTTACTTTAGAGAGTTGTATGAGAATACAAATCAGGCATGGAAATGGTGGATATAAAAGCAATGTCCATCAGGATATAAATGGACACCCAAGCCACCTAAGACCAAAAAAATGGATGCCTAAAATAGGGAAAGGATATGTATCAACAAGTATTAGTCCCACTATAGACATTGTCTCTAGGATAACTATTGTCTTGAAGATATCAAACTCCTTAGGATCCAATTTGTCAAATGTTCCATCGTCTTCTAATTCTCTTGAAGATTGTTCAACTTATCCTATTCATTGTTGACTCTGGATGCACAAAGCACATGTCGGGCAATCTAAAGCTTTTGTGCAGTTTCGTTGAGAAATTTCTGGGTACCGTTTGTTTTGGGAATGATCAATTTGCTCCAATTCTTGGTTATGAAGATTTGATTTAAGGAAATATCATGATCAAACGGGTTTATTACGTCGAAGGCCTCAATCACAATCTCTTCTCAGTTGGTCAATTTTGTGATGCGGATTTGGAGGTTGCTTTCCGGAAATCTACTTGTTATGTGAGAGATCTTCAGGGAAATGGTTTACTCACTGGTAATCGTGGATCTGATCTCTACACAATTTCTCTTCAAGAAACAACTTCATCAACTCCAATCTGTTTCATGGCTAAAGCTTCACCAACTCAAGCATGGTTATGGCATCGAAGGCTTTCTCATCTTAACTTCGATTACATCCACTTGCTTTCAAAGAAGGATGTCATGATTGGTTTTCCTAAGTTGAAATATGTCAAGGATCAACTATGTTCTTCATGTGAAATGAGTAAAGCAAAAAGAAGCTCATTCAAGACAAAGGCTGTTCCTAGTTCCAAAGGAAGGCTAAATTTGCTTCATATAGACTTATGTGGTCCAATGCGGGTTGCAAGCATAAATGGGAAGAAATACATTATGGTAATCGTTGATGACTATTCTAGATACACTTGGACTCTCTTTCTAAGATCCAAGGATGAAACACCAGAAGTTCTCAAAGACTTTCTCAAGATGATTCAACGTAATCTTCAAGCTCAAGTAATTACTGTCCGGACTGACAGAGGCATCGAGTTCTTAAACAAGATACTCCATGCTTATTTCAAAGAAGAAGGCATTGAACATCAAACTTCCACCCCTCGAACACCTGAACAGAACGGCGTTATAGAAGGACGAAACCGTACTCTAGTTGAGGATGCTCGAACAATGCTTTCAGCTTCTAAGCTTCCATTATTCTTTTGGGCTGAAGCAATTACAACCGCATACTATACTCAGAACAGATCCATCTTAATCTTGACTCATGGAAAAACGGCATGTCACATCATTAATGACAGGAAACCTACGATAAAACACCTTCACATCTTTGGTTGTATTTGTTATTTAACTAGAGATGGTGAGAATTTGGATAAGATGAAAGAAAAAGGGGATCCGTGTGTCATGGTAGGATATTCTACGCAGTCGAAGGGATATCGTGTTTCCAACAAGAGAACTCGATTAATAGTTGAATCTATTTACATCAAGTTTGATGAAATCAAAGAAATGGCGTATGCTGAAAATAACACGTCATGCCCCATTCCTCCACGACAAGAGATGTCTGTTGATAATGTCTCTTCAGGCCTCGTTCCTCATGGACAAAAGGCGTCAGATTATGACAACTCTGACCCCGCTCCCCCACTACAAAATTTTGTTCCCCCAGCAGACAAGATAGATTCGTCACAATAAGAGTTGGAATTCTTATTAAGTCCGTTCTTTAAAGAATATTTCACTGCAGGAAATTCAAGTGTGAAAAAGTCTTCTTCTCCCACCGATAATTATAAACAACAAGACACACAACCTATAGTGAATGTTCAACAACCGACAACTCCAACAAATGTCATTGCTGAGGAAAACAACACCGATATTCAAGCAAAAATTCCAAAAAATAATGCACAGATTGATGAAAATGAATTCTACAATATCTTCAGTACACCGGTACGTGAAGAAGCTGAGTCATCTACTCGCTATGTTGATAATTCAAACATGCATACATTTTATCAACCTTATCAATCTGAACACCGATGGACAAAAGATCACCCGTTAACTCAAGTTCGTGGAAATCCATCAAAGCCAGTGCAAACAAGAAGACAACTTGCAACAGATCTTGAAATGTGTGTGTTCGCGCTCACCGTGAGTACTGCTGAACCAAAAAACATTAAGGAGGCAATGGTTGATTCATCATGGATAGAAGCAATGCAGGATGAACTTCATCAGTTAAACATATTAGAAGTCTAGGAACTCGTCGACAAACCCTTTGGCAAGACTATTATAAAGCTCAAGTGGTTATGGAAGAACAAAAAGGATGAGGATCAAACTGTTATTCGCAACAAAGCACGACTTGTGGCTAAGGGTTATGCTCAGGAAGAGGGTATTGATTTCGAAGAATCATTTTCTCTAGTTGCTCGCTTAGAAGCAATTCGGATTTTTGTTGCCTATGCTTCACTCAAATCTTTTCCAATCTACTAGATGGACGTAAAAACGGCATTTCTAAATGGTCCACTGAAGGAGGAGGTTTATGTTGCTTAGCCAAAAGGGTTCGTTGATCCTGCTCATCCAGAAAAAGTCTACCGTCTAAGGAAAGCTCTATATGGATTGAAGCAAGCTCCGAGAGCCTGGTATGATGAACTCTCGAATTTCCTGATGTCCAAAGGATTCACTAAAGGTACAATTGACCCAACTCTATTTATGATAAGATACGGGGAGGACATTATACTTGTGCGGATTTATGTTGACGACATAATTTTCGGGTCCACAAACCCAAAATATTCTAAAAAGTTTGAAAAACTAATACACAGTAGATTTGAGATGTCCTTAATGAGGGAAATGAATTTTTTTTTAAGTCTTCAGATCCACCAATCCCCACAAGGTATCTTTATTAATCAGGCCAAGTACGCTTTAGAGATACTTAAAAAACATTGTATGGAAAATTATCACATCAGTGGTACACCATTGGCTACTAAACCTAAACTGGATGCAGACTTGAGAGGAAAACCCGTAGACCAAACTGATTACCATAGTAAAATCGGGACACTCATGTACTTGACATCTAGTAGACCAGACTTAGTGCAAGCAGTATGTTATTATGCATATTATTAAGCAAGACCAACAGAAAAGCACCTCAAAGAGGTTAAAAGAATCTTTAAATACCTAAAGGGTACCATTAACATGGGACTCTGGTATCTAAAGGATTTTGGCTTTGAACTAACCACATTTTAAGATGTTGATCATGTCAGATGCATTGATACTCGCAAAAGCACGTCTGGAGGAATTCAATTCCTAGGTGATAAGTTAGTCAGATGGATGTCAAAGAAGCAGGACTGCACTATAATGTCATCAGCAAAGACAGAGTACGTAGCGTTATCTGCAAGTTGTGCTCAAGTTATGTGGATGAGGACACAGCATAAGGATTATGGCTTCAACTATAACAGAATACCGTTGTATTGTGACTCTCAGTCAGCCATAGCAATCTCATGCAACCCCGTGCAGCATTCTCGTACCAAGCACATCCATACTCGATATCATTTTATCAAGGAACGGGTTGAAAATGGTATAATTGAATTGTATTTTCTCAGAATTGAATACCAACTGGCTGATATGTTTACGAAAGCCCTTCCTGAAGATCGGTTTAAGTATCTTGTAAGACGGATTGGTATGAGATGTTTGACTCCAGCAGAACTGGAGGTTCTGGCAAAAGAGACTACTTGATATCATCATCAAACATCGAATTGTACATATTTTTGAGAAAAGAAAAATACAAAAATATAAAATCTATAAAAACAAATACAAAAATATAAAATTTCAAAAAGAAAATACAAAATCAGAAAATCAAAAATTCCAAAAAGAATCTTCTCGACATGTCTCTTGGAATCGATAACATTTACGTGCCTAAAAATGTCGATTAACATTGACACGGGTGTGTAAATGAAGTTCGAGCAAGAGTTTTTCAAATACTTTCAAAACATGTCATTTCTAATTTTTCTTTATGACTTGTAATCAATTTTAGATTGCAACTCGGTCCCGAATGATAAAGGAGAGTGTACGTTTCAGTGCGCTTATCCTTGGTGTTAGAAGAGAAGTCATCTAACATGTGGTTTTTCAAAAAGTTGAACACAATTTTTCAAGAATTTCTCACTAACGATTCATAATCTTTCAAAATTGTGTGTTCAACACTCCATCTCTCATAAAGTTTTACAAGACAATTCTTCTACAATTGGTGTCATTTTTTTAATGAGTCAATGTTTGAGGGGGAGTTTTTCGAAAAACAAAGTTTTAATGATTTTGGATACATCCTAACACGACAATTTTTATGTATTCAAAACATTACCAACAGTCTTTTAATAACAACTCACTAATAATAAAGACAACTCAATAGAATGTTCGTTATAAGATAACCCAGTGTTCAACCTTAATTTTATATCTCTTTTACAACTTGGTATCATTTTTTTGATGTCAAACATATGTAAAATTGAGGGGGAGCAAGCAGAACAGTTCCACATCATTCATGCTAAGTTTTAACATTTTTCCCCATGGCATTTTCAGGACAAATTTTAATCACCTGGTATTTCAAAACTAAGTGTTTAGTATTTAAAATAAAGGAAGAAATGTAATTAAAATGTGATCTAGAAAATAATAATGTGATCTAATTGACTCAAAGTGCGTGATACTATTCGGAAAAGGTTTTATGGTTCGATCTTATACCCAACAACATCTTAATTTCATGATGATTCTGAAGTCATAAGGTGGTTAGGTTAGGAATCAGTCCTATGCTCCAACCAAAACCAGAGGGATCTACCCAGGGACAATCCATAGCTAGAAATAGTAGTCCTTAGGTATGAGGAGATGAATGATAAAGGGAATAATGCCGACTAATGACTTAAGTTATCACCGGAACAATCACAACATGGTGGTAATGATGACGTCTTGGTAAGCATTGAAGGGGTTGAAGAATGAAAAAGAAATGTATGGATAAAGGGTCTAAAGAAAGAAGCCCTCCACATACTTTAGGCAGAAAATGAGTCAATACATATGCTATCGGTTTTCACAAAGATGAATTCTGGTATTGAAGACAAGACATCATGGACCTAGTGATGCACTGCACAACCCTTCCCAACCATTTGAGTTTCTCTCAAAAGAGATTTGTCTCATTTGTCACGGAGATACACACGACTTCTGTTAACTTTATCACTCCCAGTTAGTTGATATTGAATAGGTGGCAGTCAGCGCCAGCCTTCGATTACTAAAACCAAAATGCACAAATCGAGTCTAGAGCTAAGAGATCAATCTATAAATCTCGTTAGGACATATTCCATGACAAACACTTGTTGAACACCATTAAGTTCCCAAGTTGTTAACAAGAGTCATACGCATTATCCTTGTGATTTTTCCAGAACATCAGAGTGATACTTTCAGTATTCATAGTAACGATGGAAATCCTTCTAAAGTCAACATCAAACAAGCTCTGTGGCAGGTGACTTGCGAGATTCTATTTGAATCAAACTTGTGATAACTGGATATTAATTTTGGTCCAGTAAATGAATTGACAATTTAATCAGAAAGATAGTAACTATCTGATTCACTCTTGCCGTGTTGTCTGCTTTGAGACGCTCCGATAACGAGAACAGCTAGTACATCTACGAAACCCTGTCAAGAAGATTCATTTGCATTCTATCTGATCACAGGCAGTATTAATACTGATTAACGGGGAACCATGGTTATTGCAACCTTATTCGATGAAGTAACAAAGACACTTTCATCCATATCTGTCGATTATCACTAACCTAAACCTGCAGGTTACACGATGGTGATTCTACCTCTTTCCAGCTAATTCAGATTCATTACCACATACTCATACTCAAACTACAAAGACATACTATAAGCATTAAGATTCAAGAATCAATAAATCTCAAATTTAAAGACAAAGACTTCCGCAAACTCTGATATTAAAGATCCCTTTTCAAAAACCAAGCCTAAGAGAGATTCTTATGGAGCTTTCAAGATGATGCAAAGTAGGAGCATGTTGGTCAAGGTACAAGATCGCAAGGTGGCAAAGACGATAAACACAAACAAGGAAAAGATTTAAAGATCTTAGAATTAAAGACAAAGTAGAAAGACAATGACAAAGGCTCAAGATCAAATATCGCAAAGCATGAAAGAACAAGCCTACAATAAATTAAAGTCCAAGAACAAGACTCAAGTACTAAACGACAAGTCAATCTCAAAGACCTCGCATCGGGAATATTGTTAGCCTCAAAATATCAAAGGCTAACATGAAAGCTCGGAATCTCTCAGAAACCAAGCTTAGGGGGAGATTGTTAGCCTTAAAATATTGAGTCAATCTAGGATTCTTGGTCTTTATTTAATATATGTTGTAATAGGCTAGAATCGGGAATTAGGCGCGTTAGTTAATCTAATATTGCACATGTATCGGGCTACAGCCCAAAGCAATCCTGAGCCCATCCCAAGTACAAAACCACACGGCCCAATAAGCCTTCCCAAAGCCGGCCAAGGTTGTGGTATAAATACCCCTTCTCAACACATGGAGAAGGTTTGGTTGTTCATTTGTAAGAAACATTGTGTGCAATCCACCTTCCTTTCTCTTTCTCACTTTTCTTCTTAACTTCCTCCTTATTTTCTATCATTGATTCATGTCTATGTATGAGGTGAAATGATATCTTAGATTACTAACACCCCTAATATGGTTGATCCCACTTGAGTATTTTAAATGCATGTAATATACTCTTAGGGGCCTTATAATAGTCTTCATACTACCTTAATTGTGCGTTGCCATAACAAAATATTACGTAGACGGCGGGTTTGTGTAATTCGTTCATGACTTAGGAAATACTTACACAGATCATTGAAAGAGTGACAAAGCAACAGGATTAGGAGAAGCAAACTGAGGAGTAGTGCATGATTAAGTAAATACGTTCATTTACCATATAGTTATCACTAGTAGTTTAGATTATATTTAGTTTAATTAGTTAAAACCAAACATCTCAAACCATGATATTTACTTGCTTTTATAGAAACATAAAAATACAAAAAGAATCTTCTTTCAACCCCTTAGACCTATATTAGATTATGTTCGAGTCTTCCCAACCTATTCCCCTAGAGAACGATAACAACCCCCGAGTCTTGCCTATACTACAATACAACGGCTAGGTACACTGCCTAGGGAGTTGTAAAACTCTGTGTGAGTCCACAACGACCTGCATGAAGTTTTTGGCGCCGCTACATAGGGAATAGTTAGGTTTCGAATTTTGTTTAGCATAGGTCTACTCGCTTGATTTCTATCAAGTGAGATTTTATTTTCTGTCTATTAGCTTTCTTGTAGTCTATCTTTTACTTGTTTTATAATTGTTTCGTAATCCCCACCATGACACGAGGTACCATTAAGAAATTAATGAAACCCCTCGATGAGCCCGAAAGAGAATTTTGCAGGCACAAAAGAGCCGCCTGGAATCAACAACAACATGAATCTTTAACCATAGCTGAAAGAAACCTTTTCGATGATGAGGCATCCTCTTCAAATGATGTTAGAGCTAAGACATCAACCCTTCTCAAAATCTTGAAGGAACACTCTCTCCCCAGCTCTGCCAGTTTTCAGAACACTTCGTTCTCCTAGCTGAACAAATAGGAAACATCATCGACTCTCGCGACATCTGACTAATCCAAAGGGCGTGCACGTTCCACGGGTTAAAAAGCAAAAACCCTATCCATCATATCAGACACTACTTGAGTATCGTGGATAACATACAAGCTGACGGAGCCATAAAAGAAACATCTAGGCTACGCTTCTTTTACTTCTCCCTCAAGGGAAAAGCAAAAGAATGGCTTGATAAAATACCTCCCGCCCAAATCACGACATGGGAGCAACTTGTATCATGATTCCCTGATTACTTCTTCCCATCAAACTGTACCTTATTCCTTCGAGACATGATCCTTTGATTCCAATAAGGGACTAACGAGCCTATCAAAAGCGCCTGGAACCGCTTCCAGGATCTGATTCGGAAAGTTCCCCATCATGGAATACAAAAATGGCTTCTTGTCCAAATCTTTCACGATAACATATCCCCTGAGGAACGCAGAAAACTCGACCAGTTCGCTCATTTCTATTTCAGCTCACTCAATGAGGAAGAAGGGTGGAATCGTATAGAAGAATGCGTCCAGTATCAAGAAGACTTATGGGATGACCCACCTCTATCTATGAGCGTCTCCTTAATTTCGTAGATGGTGAAACCTACACTCTAAGAGCGTCTTAAAAGGGCCTGCAAATCCGAGAAACCCATACCTCATCTGCGACATCTGCGGAGGTGCTCAAGAAGCCGATGAATGTGACCAAAATAGGTTGTCCGAGCAAGTATGCTTATCCAGAGGAGACATCTATGACGACCCCTCCCTCTTAAGATCTTATCAAAACAATGACATCCCGCCATGGGGGAATAGCCAACGAAGGGAAGAAGGAGAAGTGGGTCTTGAATGGGTCATCAGAAGCAAGTTTGAGGATGAACTTTCTAGCTTTATGCTCAAAAAAAAATTCACACAAAAGGATTAGGGGAAATGCTTGACCAACATCGTAAGGGGATGCACGAACAGTTCTCCCAAATTCTTACAATAATTAAGAAGAGCAACCCCCCCCCCCAATACCTAAACCAAACGTACCAACTTTTTTTATCACAACCAGGTCAGGAACTAGCAACCGCGACCCTCCTTACCCGACTCCATCAAGAGGGCGTCTAAAAGTAGCCGCCTCAAAAGAAACCCTAGAAGCTTCATCAAAGCGACGGTGTTAGAAAACCTGCGACGCCATCGCGGTCTAAATCCTATATA
>BQNB010037943.1:21918-49088 GCA_026074375.1 Tanacetum coccineum | reverse complement strand
ACCATTGGCGCCTCTCTAGAATTAAGCAGATAATTGTATAGCCGTACCCAAAGGGTAATCCAAGATGATTCTTGATTACCTTTGGTATATTCGTATTAAGTTTTATAACAAGAATCTAAATGGTTAAACTATATGGAATGTGTTAGGATCCATATCTATGGTTTAACGATATCTATAACAAAGGGATGATTATAGCAAGAGATACATAACCATGCTACTAAGAATGTTTATGAAACTTGATCTCAGACATTTCTAGTTTTAAAAACAAATGTGAGTGTTACTAGACATTTCTGTCGTTAGTGTATGGGTTGTCTGCTACTCCAACACCCAAGTGGGAGCTGTTGGATTATGTGAGTTGGACTAGCTCAAACACAACTAGAAATGTGTGAGCCTATTAGGGGCACACACGTTAAACACATAGAATGCGTTTAAACTTCATGTAAATGTCTTAATGTAAACCTTAAGACAATAAATGACTAGACAAGAACCTTATGGTTGTCTGAATTTGATTTCTAACAGAGAGAAGGTTCTAGAGGGTGTCTTGGTTCATTGTATCTAGGGGATAAGGAGAAGAAGAGTTATGTAGGTTTTAGTGTGTGTTTATGTGCCTTATCATTAGTACGGTTTGAGGGGTATATAAACCCCTCACCCGTAGCTCAAAATCCATAAAAAACACAGCCAAGAAACACATAAAAATGCTGCCTCTCTTTCCCTCTCCATAGATTAGCCGAAGCAACAAAACCCTAATTAGGGTTCTTTAGTTTTCGGCTCACTCTATTGCTTATCTATTGTTTTTTATTAGATCCAAGGCAATAAGCAAGTTTCATTGATCCTACAGCATCTATAGGAAGCTTAGGGTTCAGGGTTTACAGGTTCTGAGGCGCGGTTTAAATCATAAACTCCATTGGTGAACTTTCTGATCATTCTCGGACAAAGAAGGAAACACATATCGGACACTGTGTTATCTGATATCAGACAGAACTAGATTTGGATCTCGGGTGGACAAAAGATATCAGACAAGATAGGTTTTCGTGTTTGGGTTTTCAGATCTGGGTTTATTATTCAGATTTGGTACTGGTTTCCAAAGTTAGACTATTACACAAGGTGTCTGGGTTTATGTGATTTACGGCTAGCAATCCGGGCGCATTCGTTAGATGTGTTTGTGTAAGTACTCGTAGAGGTGACAATTTAGTCACTAGTTTCTAGATCTCGGTTTCATTTATATGTAGTTGACTACAAGGGTTAGTTTCTTGTTTACCTTTTGTTTATTTATTGTGTGTTAACTATATGAACCAAACATGACCCATATCCGCTACGTACTCGTAGTGCTAATTGGTTAACTGATTATCAAATCCTAACAACATTGATCAAATATATCATGTCTTCAAAGATATCATCTAGGTCATGAGGTATGGTTTTTGTTACAAGGATTCTTTTCATCTAGGTCGTTGGGTTATTGGGTAATCAATAGTTTTTTTTGGTAATTAAAAGTCAGAAAATAATGATTAAAAGTATTATGGAAATTAAGGTTTATATGTGTATCATAGTCCATAATATAAGACTAGTTGCACCAGCGCTTCGCGGCGGGTGAGTCAAAGACTCATGCCGTGATTTATGGTGAATATTTATTTTAAATGGATTGCATAATTCAATAATTAAAATATTATGTCGAATCATTTTTCATCTGTTAAACTAAATTTTACATATGCAATATCTTATATGCTATGCGACCTCACACTACTTATTTTAACTTTTAAGATAAGTTTTCTTACATGTTTGTGGAAGTACATGGAAACAAGCAAAGAAAACATCATATGAAAAATGGAAATCTTGTAGTGCATGCCTTATGTATGTCTTAAAGGTTATGCTAGCATGATCCTTCAAATGTAGATAATAACGCATAGTGTTTCTTCATGAATTTGACCCTAAATCAAGAATGACCATGTAATTGGCGTTCTCATTACACTTTAGCCATCTAGAAAGGAAGTTTGATAACTCTTCGAAGAAGATCCGCTCACAATTGTAATTTTTTTCTTTTGGATATTAACTAGAATTGAAAATATAGCGAGAGGTCACGTGCCTAAGTTTTCCAGCAGTGGTGTTCTTAAGGATGACTTTACGAAGATAGATGATGGTAAATATAGAAAAGACTGTTGAACCATATGTTAATGTTGCTTCCTACAAAGCAACTCCAAAATTAAAGAAGAAAAAAAGGACCAAAGGGGTTAACTTTATGGGTTAATTTTTTTACTTCCAATCTTCAGCGCTACTAATGTAATTGTGTAATTGTAATGCAAGGTATGGAACTTGTGGTTTGGAATTTTTTAAGTTGTTCCTTGTCTTGTATTTCTCATTTTTAAGTTACTACTGTATTTTATGCTTTGAAATGGCTACTGTGATGCTGCACTCTAGGAAAAAGGTGAATAGAACTTGTTTTGTGATTTCCCTTCTTAATGGCTACTGTATTTTCCATTAGTTACTACAAAATAATTGAAAATATGTTGAAAATATGTTGCACTAAAATCATACAACATTAGAAAGTGTTGCAATTGATACATTAAAGTGTTGTATGCTTGCTAGTTCTAAACAAAAAGTGTTGCACATCAATGTGAAAAGTGTTGTCATTAAATCTAAGAGTGTTGCACCTATGTGTATAAGTGCTGCACTTGTGTGTAAAAAGTGTTGCACATTAAAGTATCACAATTGTTAAACATGAGCAACACTTTCAAAAAGTGTTGCATTATCCAATATAAGTGTTGCATATACCTAAGGCAAAGTTACATAACGCGGCACTTGACAAAGTGTCGCATTATGCGTAATGCAACATTTTAAAAGCATAATACAACACTTTATTGGTGTTGCCTAAACTTCAATTTTTTGTACACTACAACAAAATAAAGTTAAGGCAACACCAGTAAAGTGTTGTATTATGTCTTTTAAATGTTGCATTATGCTTAATGCGACACTTTGCCAAGTGCTACGTTATGTAATGTTGCCTTAGGTATATGCAACACTTATATTAGATTATGCAACAATTTTTGAAAGTGTTTCTCATTTTTAGCAATTGTGATACTTCAATGTGCAACACTTTTTACACTCATGTACAACACTTATATACACACGTGCAACACTCTTAGATTCAATAACAACACTTTTCACATTGATGTGCAACACTTTTTGTTTGGAACTAGCAAGCATACAACACTTTAATGTATCAATTGCAACACTTTCTAGTGTTGTATCATTTTAATGCAACATATTTTTAATTATTTTGTAGCACTTTTATTTCATTCAACAAAAATGTCAAATGTTTATAATACACAATTTTTTTTGCAAGTCTAAAATACAAATTCATATAACATATATTTTCATTTCATAATAAATATAATTAAATACAATAAGAAAATATGATATTGTACTTTGACTAAATTATTCATTGTAAAATAGCCAATATACATAATCGGATACAAAAGCTATCTAATGAAAATCTTCACATCTTCTTTGAAGCTCTCCACGTGCAACTTGTTTTTGGTAAACTACGTCAAAGCATTTTGGCATTTATATCATGCTGGGAGTCCATATAGTCTCTTAAACCACCTTCAGTTTCTGAGAGCTAATACAACTTGTAAATGTCTTCCACATACTCAGTCTCAGCTGATTCATTGTTAATGTCTGATGCATCAATGTTGACCACAGGATCTTTTGGTCTTGCATTAATCCTACAAGCAACCTGAAACACAAGATTTAAAAATCAAGTTCAGGAATGATATATGTTGGCAAAGGAATCAAGTTCGGTCTAAAAGCTAAAATTTGAATCTCTAGCAAACGAACTCACCTTGCTGCGTGCACTAAGAACTATTGTGATAGACTTTGGAGGCTTTATCGATATTCTCTTCACGGAGTCTAGAGTAAGGTTCTTCAGTGCTACTTCCCCAACTTCAGCTTTTGGTTTCTGCATTTGGCTTAAACAAAATCATAACATGTTAAAAACTATAGTGTTAGACAAATAACCTCTAAATGATATGATTAATCGCATATGAAGCTTATGAAACAGTTACCCTATATATTTAATAACAAAAACAAAAACTCCTATAGCATACATGAAAAATCCAATCAATAAAGATATGAACCAGTAGACCTTATAGCGTACATTAAGTTTTGGGTCCTTATGGGGATGAGACATGGTGAAATTGTTATCTTTTATAACTATATAAAAATTCCATATCCTCTAATGTTTCAAAATTAACGCGCGACTATATTCAAAAGATATATAATCTTTATAGTCAAACTAACACTACATACGAAAGTCACATATACTATTGCAGCATGTAGTATAAAATAGAGTATGAATTAAAAATTCGTACCTTCTACAAAACATCGATGATAACTTATGCTACTAACAGTCGCGCAGCTCCATCTGGTAAGGTTTAGACTCTAGATCCTGCATACATAACGATTAATCATTAACATATAAATATCGATAATTACCTTAGTGCAAATAAGAAACAAAGAATTCTCAACCTCCTTCAGATACTAAAGGAGACTGACCAAAATATACCAGACTTTGTATGTTATCCTTGCTGAAACATTTAAAAACATTGCTTTTTAGCTCTGGAAAAATGTTTGACACTAGCAAAGCAAACAAGATATTGTTGTGAGCAACTATACATTTGGACAAAGTATGGCCTGGGTTAATTGTTCGAATATGTCCATCGTAAATAATATATGTCCGAATTATTTATTCGAGCCTAAGGGGACGTACACGTTAATACGTAAACAATGTTTAAGTAATGTTTTAGTAAACGACCGTTAAAAGTATTTAACCAGAATTATTAGTGTTTAAAAGTTAGAGGACTAATAAGCAAAACGGGAAAAAGGAAACTGAGGGATTTCCCCCTCTTTCCCTTGCTCGGCCGAATACCCCAACCCAAAGGGTTTGGGCTTGCTTGCTTGTTCACCAAGTATTGGGAGATGTATATAAACATAATTTGGGTTTCATTATTGACTAATGCTTCAATAAGAAAACCCTAAAATCTCTTACAAACAACCCTTAGGGTTTGTTTGTTCAATCGTCAACCACCACCACCATTACCGTGGTGGTTTTCTTGCTTACGTGTTGATTGGATTCAAGTGTCGTGGTGTTCGTTTGCTAAAACACTACTAGTACTAGCATACTTTGTTGTTTGCTAAGAACGTATTGTGTGTGTCAACTTAGAGAGATCTTGCTTTAGATCTTGGAGGTTTTGCGTGTGGTGATTATACACACGCGTATATAGAAGACGGTGTTAATGGTTACCTTAAGCGGTGTATCGTTTCGTGCTAAAAGGAATACATCTTCTATCCTTGTTAATTAATGTGTTCTACATGTAATCTTTAATTCCGCTGCATACTCGTGTTAATTAATTGGTTAATTAGATCGTAAAACCCAACACTAATAAGATGAAGGAATGAACAAGTACAATGTGTCAAGGAAACAAGAACAAGTAATTTTAGGCAACATTATCAAAGAATATACAGCTTTCAAGAGGATTGTAAAGAAAATGATATTTGATGAAGCCACAGCTAAGGCTTCATCAAAGATGAACCTCTGATGAAGAATTGTTAAGTCATCAGCGGGTGCTAAATAGTGTTTGCAAGACATATCCTCCTAAATTTTGGCATAATTTATCAAATATCTGTCAACGGTGACATAATTGAAGTTAGCTACAAAAGCAAAGTGTACTAAACCAAATCATAACATTTTAATCCTAGACTTGATAAAGAATCTATCTATACATGCTGCTAATATTAACTAAGTATACAAGTACATAAAGTTTCCTATGAGTTTATCCAATTTAGTCCTAGGAAACCATAAACCCTTATCCTAAACATTTTAACACATACTTTGTATCTTTTTGGCAAGCCGTGACAAGTTTTGGATTTCCCAAAAAACCTTCGATTGTGTTTCCTGTTATGCGTATTGTTCAACTTAGAAAAAAAATATTATAAAAATGGTTATTAATTGTATAAGCTTCTACTTTTAAGTTTCCAACACCTGCGTTTTTCAAATGAAATCCACTTACTTTTATAATAAACCAAGAACCATAGTATTGGAGTTGACATTCCTTAGGTATCTGATCATAGAAAAATATAAACAATAGCTAACCCACTTCTTAGTCTATTTATTAAATCGAAAATGGTATGTAAAGTGTTCTTTGATCTTACCTCAAACCGGAAACAATGTGTCCAGAACCATTATTTGTTACATACAATAAACCTATGTCAATAATAAAAGTTATAAAATTTCAAATTTATACTTTGGGCTATCAAATCGTATTTCTACCAACTAAATTACATACACCGTAAAGACAATGAACCCCACTTGATATGATGATTGGTGCAGATTTTCTAGTTGATATGATAATTGGTGAAAATTTTCCACTCCGCAAGTTGCTTGCTAGGAGCCTAGGAATATAGGTTCAAAGACCGTACTAAATAACGGCTTATAAAAAAATAAAAACTTTTTGGCACAATTCATAACTATGTTCTTAATAATGCGTACAAAATAACTCCGTTCAACATAATGTATTTATCTTTTTCAACAAACTTAACGTTCAAGTGCCATGGTAATCTAAGGAGAGGACGACTTTAGATAAAAATATTAGACACTACAACTAACATCACTAGATATAAATAAAACTGCAACTGTTAACTGTCAGGTGTATTTAGAAGAGAAATCACGACCCTATAAAACTGCAATTAAGTTTTCACGATTTTTAAGTCAAGTGACACTAAATCTAATATTATGAATAGAGATAGAAAAATATGGTGAGATTACCACTTAATCACTCTGTCCACATCATACAATCCGGTGCCAACTCATTAGAAGGATGATGATTTCTCAATCATAAATAGGCCAAAGATATCAGATAGAAACTTTCATTCTAGAACCTTGAAAACCAGCACAATTGAAGTAGCGCATTTTGACGCCTTGCTGCAAAATCTACTTGATTGTTAAAATAAAGGCATAACTTTTATTCGGCAATGAGATTTTTACTATGAAATGTGCACAATCTTAAAATATGATATGAAACCACCCAAGATCCCTATAAGAATTTTAACTACAATAACTATAGTCATTTCAGTAGTAACTTAGATATGCTGACATTCAAAGTGAATTTACCAATAGAATCCTCAAATTGCATAATGAGAACATCACCTACAATGTTACTCATAATATACCAGATGGTTTTACTACAAAAAGTCTATAAGCACCCCTACATTACACTTTGGATACTATTGTTACAAAAACAAGGGGTCTGCTTATGGCAAGATGATCTCAACATTGAAACTTGTGACATGGTAACAACATACATCTAGATCGGGAATGTATTAAGTTGTTATGTGAACCAAGATTTATAGAATGTAATGTACAATACAGTCTGTAATTAAAGGCTATGTACCTGAACAAACAAAGTACCATTGCACACTACGTTAAAATACATTTTTTGAATGTGAAGCTCCATTTGAAAAGGAAAGCATGGCGTGATAGTGAATTTGATAACCGACCCCACATGATATGATGATTAGTGCAGATTTTCCAGTTGATATGATAATTGGTGAAAATTTTCCACTCCGCAAGTTGCTTACTAGGAGCCTAGGAATACAGGTTCAAAGACCGTACTAAATAACAGCTTATAAAAAAATAAAAACTTCTTGGCACAGTTCATAACTATGTTCTTAATAATGCGTACAAAATAACTCCGTTCAACATAATGTATTTATCTTTTTTCAATTGAAAATGAAAAAAATAAAAGCAAAAAATTATACCTATATCCACATAAATTAAGTGAAATATCGTGCAGATCTATTTGCCTATAGCTTGAGACTTTTAGCTCCGAGGAGGGTCGCGACAACAATGAATATGGGATTTTTCATCTTGGTTACTCGTCGACTTGAATATAGTGGAAACCCCTATAAAACATGCAATTGATCAAAGAAACATACAATTGACTTGAAACCATTGAAATTGAAATAATTTAATGGTACACACACAGAACTTCTTGAATACGAAGGTTGTGTAATAATTGATGATACAATGGAGACACTCATATGAGAACTAGTGTCACAGAGATTGCGAAAGAAACAAAGATAGAAAGGAGGATATATGAAGAATAGTCTAAGGGATTGAATTTTTTTAACTTTGGGTGAGAAAGGGGAAGCTTATTTGGGGGAAAATAATTTTTTGGAGGGGCGGGAACAGTTAACCTAAAATTTCATTTTCGAGAGGTGGGAGGCGGTTCAGAATTTTTATTAGATTTTTAACTATGTTTTTTTAAAAGCTTTGCAACACTTATAAAAAATATTGCATTAGATACATAAATGTTGTTTAATGTTCAATGTTCTATAAAAAGCAACACATTTTAAAAGTGTTTCTTATAAAGTGTTGCATTAGCTTCATTTTGTTGTAGTGAATGTTCTTAAGATAGCACAACATCAAAATAAACATTAGTGGGTTAGTTAACATAAAGATAAGCGGTACTTTATACTCAAATAAGGATAAATAAACGGAGAAAATTCTTCAAAATGAAAAGGATATGATGATTCTTCAAGCCGATAAAGAGGCAAGTGCAACGCACTTCACAGGAATAAGCATTTGATAATTAGTGGTGCATTCAACATGTTTTTGATTTCTATAGCCATTTATCCTTTTACGGTTTTTATAAATTAGCAAGTAGGGAATAAACATTAAAAAAAATTCCTTTTTCTTCTTAAAGTAGAAACTAAGTGTTTGAAACCTTTGTTTTTTGTTTTTGTTCATTACAGGCTTCATTGGTATAAATTTCTCAGAAAGTGTGGCGTGCTCGTTAGAAGTGCGTCGTACTCTTTGTTTTTCCAGAAAAACCAGCGCACTAGTTGCATGTGTGCTGTACTTTCCGTAGTAAAAATAAATTTTTGGGTCAGTTGGCCAAAAAACTGTACGGCGAAGTGGTAAATTTTGGTTTGCAAATTATAAAATAATTAAACAAGAACAATTTATTCTTCGACAACGGCGCCAAGAACTTTGATGTGTTAATAAAGCTTTAAATTTATAATACTAGTTTTAACCGATTTTCAACTAACATACGGGTGTTCTTTAAACGAGTAAACTATTTTGCAAATGTGTCTCAAGATTTGTCACAAATCAATGACACGGTTTATGTAACACCCCCAAAATGGGTCGCAGCGGAATAAGGATCCGGGGCATGTTACTTCAAGATCAACAGCACAAGATATATATAAGAACGACACAAAAGTCGTTTAGATTGATACATTGGATTTAAATAAAAGACATATTACAAAAGCTTATAGCTTTACTTGTTCTTTGTTTCATATTACAAAGACAATATAGATTTCCCAAAACATGATGCACATAAGTCTTTAACAGTACAATGCAAAACATAATCCAAAGCATCCCTGGCATCTCGTGCCTAATGACCTCCTGAAAACATTGCTTAAAACGTCAACAAAATTGTTGGTGAATTCATAGGTTTATGTATTTAAATTATGCAGGACCGCAAGACAAGATTTTTCCACGTGATGTTACATCAAGATTGCCAAACAATTACAAAAACCAGATTATTGTTGCTTAAGCTCATCGACACCGAAGCTATACCTATATTTGATTTTATAGAGTTATTCTGACCTGTCAGATGTTGTAAAAACCGCACATCCAAGTACGATCATGGTCAACGTTCGTTCAAGTGATAGCTAATCAACCCAAACGGGGAGGTTACCAACTAATAGATCTATTTAATATAATTCGCGCTCAATAATGTAATTCACAACTTCACTATGCAAATTACCGTTCATGAATAATGTGCTCAGGTGCGGTTATCGCATTTGGCAAACACATATTCAATATAATTACTTTCAACACTTGCGTCCAATTTTATAAAACAAGCATGTTTCCAACACCCAAATAATATACAAATCAGTTAAACTGTAAAAGTGGGGCTATGAACTCACATTGAGTAAGTTAGCTCAAATAATAACAGTAAAACCGTCACGCAAGACGATAACATACAACCTAATTTATGTTATAGGTCGTATAAGTACCGAGTACTTTAATTAATAAAATTGAATATAATCTTATAGTTGTTACATCGTACTATCGTTCGGGCTATCATAATTAAAGAGGTCATGACATGACGTACGAGGAGTTAGGACACTTTAAATCGTAAATCCAACAACTCGTCGATACGCCATCCGAAGAGGCCTCATTATGAAACTCCCTAGTATTATAGCACTTTGATAACCACTCAATATTCTATATAGCATAATCACCGACTAATCGTTTTAGTAAAAAAAATATTTATAAAGTGAAAACGTTTATAAATATACTTTTCGTAAAAATGACCTAACTTGGTCGTTTTAAGCCCGTTGCTCGCGTTTCTTACGTCCACGTCTTCGTAGTAAGACGAGTGATCAAAATATTACATTTTCAAGTTTTCATGTTTCTGCCATGAATAGTGTTTTTACTGTTCACAACAGCTATATACCCGTTTTTACGTCTTAATTAGCGTAAACTCGTAATCGCGATAACTTATTCGTTTTAACTCCGATTTTAGTGATTCCTTCGAGTACGTTCTCGTTATTAAAAGATTTATTATATTTTATAAAAATAAATCCACTGATGAATAGTGCTTTTTACTGTTCATAGTTTATAAAATTACTTTTATAAACTTTAATTATCGAAAATGCCGTAATTTACTCGTTATAGTTCCGTTTTGAACGATTCTTGCGTGTACGATCTCGTAATCAAAAGTTATATCATATTTTAGGTGTTTTAAACTCAAACCTACTGCCATGAATAGTAACTTTCTATAAAAATAGTTTTATAAAGTATTTATAGTTGTAAACTCGTTTTTAACGTATCTTTTTCGTTATAGATCGGTTTTTCAAGTTTCTTATCATTATGGAATCGTCATGAGGCGTATTATTTTTATAAAATATCATAACCTACTGTCCAAAATTCGAATTTGGACAGCCCCTATGTATTTCATGTTTGTTTCTTTATAAAACCTTGTTTTATGTACTTATTAAGTTAGTAGTTTACTATAAAAACTCTTATAACCATATTTTACATATGTGGTACTTATAATAAAGTCTAATATCATCCCTAGTCCTTATAATTTCATTGTAACAAGTTCAACCCTTTTACTTTCATTATTTTCACATGTGAAGTTTAAGAAACATTATAAAACCCTAATTTAACCTAAACATGTTTATACTTAATATGGTTAACAGTACTTTATTTTACTTTTCCATGATATATAGGATCACATGACATAAGAATAAGTGCATATAATCATAAACATAAATAATAACTCATTTTACATATTAGAAAGTCCTTAGTGGTGATTATGGTTATATTTAACATGTAACACATAAAATCATAAGAAATAAAAGTATGAAGGATTTAGAAAGACCTTAGTGATGATGTATAGGATGTAAAATGAATGCTAAACAACCCGTTTAGATCAAAAGCCAAGCTTCAAGCTTATAACCCTAAGATTAGTTTCCAAAACCCTGAATCTTTGACTATTTTCTTCTTAATACATGGAATGGGTGATCCAAGGCTTTAAACACTTAGAATACCTTAAGTAATGTGGTGTAATAGGGTTGTATAATCTTAGAAAAGCAAGTGTGGATATGTTTGGCAAGGTTTTGTGCCAGGGATTTAGGTGTAAAAGATGAAAGAAAAAGAAATTTGCATGAACAAGAATTAGTAAAGACCACTTATGCATGCATGGTTATTTATAGTCTAAATATCTTCCTAACTTAACCATGGTTACTTTCTAACCCTAGGTTAAAGTTAGCATGACAAGTTGATAAAGGTGTAAGAGTACCTTTTAGTTAATATCTAGATATTATGTACTAGTTGCAAACTCTTGGTTCTCATCCTCAAAATTTCGGAATTTTGTATATATATATGATGTTATATTTAATATTTTGAGTATTGGGTATAATCGTGGGTATTCGTTTAGGCGTAGTTAGGTTTTAGAACTTCCGGGTATGCCTAAACGCATTTTATTACGAAACGTAAGCATTTTACGTAACCAATAAAAATAAGATGAACAAAGTTATTAATTATCCTCATAATAATCATATAACACTTGCTTGATGTAAACATTTAATTGTTTAATGCCCGTTTACATTGTATGATTATTTTCAGTCTACCCAGATTGATTGCCCGATTATTAATGCCTAAGTTACCATATGTCGTGAAGGTCCCTGCTCAATTATGAATTTTAATTGCTATTGTAGTGACGCGAATGTTATGGTATATCTAACGGACTGACAATCCTCCACCTTACCTTGGGTCACGAGTAGATCAGTGCATTTAACGTGTGAGTACTTTAGATTGTTTAGCAACATCCTATACAATTTAGGGCACAAACTTGTTAAGGTATCGAGGTCATGATCTTAGGTGCACTAATAAAAACATTGGTCTACTAAGTGTGTTTTTAGATTCCTACTATTTACTTTGATCTTGTGGTCCACCTTTACGATAAACCTATGTTCTACCAACCTTTGTGTTGACTTTTAGCATGTAAATTTACAGGTCCAGGATATAAAGACAGTGGTAGCCGGGTGATACAATGAAGACGGATTATGTGTTTTTGTCTCAATTATATGTCAACTTTTTATCTTATTAAAAACTTAAGTCATCTTTGAGATATGTTTAATTAAATGTATGATGGAAGTTTTATGACATCAAAACCTTATGGTACCTATGTAATAACTCTGATAATTTGCTATGACATAAAATGAAATATTTCCTTAAAACGTTCATTTTTGGTCTCGTATCTAAATCTTGTTTGTTGTACTTGAATACACCCCAAAAGTTCACCATTCCACTCAAAATCCCAGATTTTGGGGGTGTTACAGAAGGTATCCAAGCCAAGGTTAAAGGGACTGGTCATTTTCAAAACCTATCCTATAACTACAAAGTTTAAAGATTTTATTTCTTTCATTTTCAAATTAACAGAATCCTCATCATATCACATATCCACGACTAGAGCGCGAATTCCGTCCCCGAATCCTTCTACTTTTATGATTGTCCATATATTGGCTATATTTATACCTTATATAATAAATACTTTGTTTATAAATTCGATCTCTTATGTCGATCATTGACAATATTAATTCTATTTCTATCGATCTCTTAACGTCTATCTAACTTTGGTTTAAATTCGATCTCTTACGTCTATCTTTCGACAAAAGGTGATATACTTACCAATGAAGTGATGTTAGGAAGTGTAGAATTTATTGCTTCAGTATCTGCAAGTAAAATATTAAACACATGTAAATTACAAGAGAAAATTTGCGTGCATCAAATAAAAGAATGCAATTCAAAAACATATCATGTATAATTGTGTACATTGATTCGTGTAACAGCAAGTTGAATAGAATCAAGTATTTGAGAATCATCAGAGAGATGCAACATAATACACTAGTAGTAGTTTCTTGAGGCTGTCATCAATGGAAACGTTTAAAGCATACTTTTTACCAATCAAAGCAGTAATCTCAGTAGGAAGCTGGTCATTATGTTCACCCTACAAACATGATGATTATCTATATGGTAAGCATTTTGATTTATGATATACTCAAATAAATTCAGTAATGTAAGTATATTAAAGAGAACTAACAGAACTAACCCCCTAAATACCAAAAGAAACAACATTTAGTAGAAGTAGATACTCTAATATTTAATATATTTTTGTTTCGTTAATTAGTTTTATAAAAATAAATATTTTACATCTATAATTCGTTAAATAGTTGTAACATATAGGCAGTCCTTTTTTTCTATATTTTGTGATACTTACGGGTACTCGAGGCTGGAATATTAGTTTTAGAAGGAACAAAAAAGTAATAACATTATAAAAGTAATCGTGCAGGTGTAATATGCCAAATCAAGATCATTTGAAAAGATAATAGCAAAGCTTTAGATATATTCATATGAAACGTAACAAAAGTACTTGAGCGACATCCAACCATTCAACAATGTTCATTAGAGGATTCTTACCGACAAAAGTTTCCTTGTTAGAGTTTTTAGAGGCTGTGGATATACGTGTTGCCGTATTTTCTAATATTCCACATCTTCTCTAGCAAAAAACCTGCACATAAAATGAAGTATAGTTATGGTACTATAAATTAAAACATATATTGTAATTAGTTAAGAGTGCAAAAACCATTGTTATTCAAGTACCTGCTACTATATTCTTTGACATCTTGGAATTCCTCATTCACAATTGGTTGCGTGGCATCAAAAAGGAACAACTTAGTTGCATTGTATCCGTTTTGAACACATATTTTACCTAATTAAACAAAGTTGTCATAATGTGAAATAAGTAGATTTTCTTCAAAATATTACAAAATACAAATAAAAAGCAAATCAAATGGATGAATAAATGTTATAAACGTTACTGTCCCATATTTTCATCATGGCTAGTTGCAACACTAAAATGATCTTTCTGTGATCAGTGCAAGAAGTCATTAAACTGTTGTGCAAACGCAACTCCATAATGTGCATTGAAGTTCGTTGCCCCTACAAGTTATTAAACATTCTATTACTTGGTTGAATAATTATTTTATTAGCTAATTCTCACAAAGCTAATATCGATTCATGACTCGAAATCAATCACTAAATGGAGCCTTTCATGAGAGATCAAATAATAAACAAGGATCAAGCATTCAAACATCAGGTTTAATATTATTGCATCCACATTCATAAGTTATTCAAACATGTTCATACTATGACTCTCATTGAACCCAAACAAACATAGAAGAACTACTCCATATTGAAATAAATAACACTCATATTAAATAATTTAAACTTAGAATTCATGTAATGATAGAAGGGAAACAAGGTTTATACGAACTTTTCAAGCTAAAAATGTATGATTTCCCAAGATCTTTTAACAACTAAAACCCGGAATTAGTGATCCACTATGTCACAGCAGCTATCCCTTTGATCTTAGCTTAATTTCCTTCTTATTTGAATGAGCAACCCCTAGAATTAGATGAATAACAAGTGTGTTCCACCACTACTCCTAAAAAGGTCTTCTTAGAGTATTTATTTGATTTAGAGAATGAGATGATGAGATTGATATCTAAAACTCTGAATTTTGAGTCCTATTTATAGCCCAAGTGAAGCTATCAACTTGTGAGAAGAAGGGGATGAAAGGCCATGGAATCAATGCTCCAAATTAATGATTTGAGTTACTACAGGCTAAAGTGCGCCGCATTTCCTTTGAAGGGTGTCGTACTTGGCTTCAACATTAAATTTTATCTTTCCTCGTCTAAAAGTACGCCGTACCTTTAGAATGTGTACGCCACAATTTGGCATTTATCATTTAATACTTCTTTCTTTCACTTCTAGATCCTTATTCTAATGATCGTTAGTCCATTTTAACGGATATCTTTGCAATCTTAGTCGTTTTCGTAATCTTTGGTCCTGAAATAGTTATTACACAAATAAGTACCTAAACATTCGCTATTTGACTTATTTATATAGATAATTTACGTATTAATGGGAGATAATTTATGTATATCTAGGTGTTATTAGCGTCTCAGATCCCAGGACTTCAACAAATCGAGATTTCTAGAATATAAATACTCCAAAAAAAGTCATTATTTAAGTTTCATGAAGGTCCTATATAAGATATAGAAAACTGATGTGATAAATAATTTTTACAAGTTTTAAATTTATAAAACTTGTGATTTGATTTGTTTTGTGGCTTGAAAATCATGAACAAATATGCTAAACATGTGATTTGATTTGATTTGGTTAACTAATTTGAAAATATTTGATTGATCAACTAATATTCATAAGCACATAATTTTATATCCTTAATTAAATAATTATATGTTTAGCACTTTTTAAGGAAATTTGTTTAAGTGTTAGAATAATTGATTGATTAAAATTTGGAAACATCAAATCATTCCAATTGCACGGGCATATACAAGTAAAAGATACCTAATAAAAACTCGATCGAAATCAAAAACCAAAAATAAAGAAAAAGTTCGGCAATAAACAAGGATCTCGATCTATTTTCCTTGCCGTTTAAGTCTTAGGTTCTTTCCCCTATAAATAGAACCCCAAATCCTTCTCTTTTCTTCACAATTCTATCTTCTTTTCATCAAACCCTAATTTTGATCTATCAAGGTATTACTGTATACTTTATTTTACTTAATTTAATTACAGTTATTGTAATAATTATAATGGTGCTGTTTTTTTATTGGTTCAATTTGTATTGTTATGGATTTTTTTGTTATTAATTTGCAGCGGGTAAGTAGCTAATCTACATTCCTACTTGAACCTTAAATGATTACAATATTCTGCATGTGTTGAAATCGTTTAGCGAGCAGTTTAGTTTTTCAGATTATCAATAATTTGTTTTGTTAATATTTTCTTTGATACAACACAGCGTGAGAGAGAGACTCAGATTCAAACCAATTGCGAAAATGTCTGTTTATACTACTACTCAAAACCGCAAGAACCACGTTGTTGATTCTGTACTTGACTCTGATGGTATGTAATTACCTCCTTTTTTATTCTTTCTGTTTGTAGTTAAAAATTTATTTATTAATTTTCTCTTAGATCTAATTATATGTATAAATTGTGACTTGTTTTTAGGCTTACAAGAACTACTCCACATGATGCCGGCCATACGTATGACTAATTTTACCTCATTGTTTCTTTTTAATATGTCGCTTCTCTTATGTAATTATATATCTTTTTTGCTTTATGAAATAACACTCTCTATCTTTTCGAACAAAACGTTTCAGTCAGACTTACACCTTCAGTTCCCCTTGGAAAGAGTGAGGCTTGCAGTTCAATAAATATGTTGTCTTATACGAACATCCCATGCATCTCTGGACCACAAACAGTCCCTCCAGTATTTGTTGATCCAGATTCCACCAATATTGTTTGAGTCAGCTCGAGTCTTTCATATTTTTCAAGGCTTTGGCCACACGCCTTTCCACTATCTTCCTAACAGATTTCTTCTAATCTCCTGGGCGGCATGATTCTGGAAACATACGTGTATAATTTGTTTAAGAATTTGTAAAGGTATGCAGAGTTATGGGATATGATAATGATGGAGAAAAGGAAATAGAAGGATGATGTAAATAATCATGAATTACTCAGGGTATATAATAGACTGATAGAGATAGTTATTGATTATGTCATAAAGATAGACGTAAGAGATCGATTTTAAACCAAGGTATTCTATATATATTAAGGTTATTTATAAATGCAATAATGGATAATCAGAAAGCATGTAAGGTATCGGGGGAAATACGCGCGCAGTGGTTATCGGATAGTGATGAAGGTTTTCTGTAATTTGAAAATGAAGAAAAGAAAATTCTTTAAACTTTGTAAGGTACTAGACTAGGTTTGAAAATGGACCAGTTCCCTTTACTTGGCTCTGATACCAATCTGTAACAACCCCAAAATAACGTGGTAGCTATGAGGTAGCAGCGGAATTAGTAACATTGGGGTGCTCATTCAAGTACAAACATACAAGATTATCAGGTAAGAGACCCAAAAATGGACATTTATAAGATAATATTTCATTTAAGCAAAATTATCAGAGTTAATACATTAGTTACCATAAGTTTTTGAATGTCATAAACAATCCAACATACTTTTAAACAAAAATTTCAAAAAGATGATCTTAAGTTTTCATGAAATTACAAAAGTTGCATTATATTTTATATAAAAAAAAAGAATCATCTCATTGTATATTCCGCCAAGGCATCCCTTCAGTCTTCATCCCTAGGACCTGAAATTTAATGCTAAAAGTTAAACTTAAGGTTGGAGTGAATCAATAGGTTTGTTGGTAAAGTGGTGGACCACAAGATCGATGTAATAATAGGACTCTAAAACACATTTAGTAGTCTAAAACCGTTTATTATTGCACTAAGCTCATAACCCCGAAGACTTAACTAGTTTGTGCCCCAATTGTATATGATGCTGCAACAAACTAAAAGTTTCTTCAAATGTTAAATGCACCATGGTCGACTTGTGACCAGAAATTCCAGGTCGGGGTTTGTCAGTCCGATTGATCTTATCCACAACACTCGCGCTTCACCTACTATAGCAATTGTCGGTTCATGATATAGGTTGGAGACGTAATTGCAATAGTGGTAACTTAGGCAATAATATTCAGACAGTAAATCTGGATAGCCATACAGTTTAATACACTTTGAACACTAAGAAAAACACTTGTGTCCAATAGTATAAAGATATGCAATGGAATTCACCCCGTTAGAGTTTGTAAAAACTCAATGTTTATGTAGTAAAAAGGGGGCTATGAACTCACCTTGAGTACTGATAGTCCAATAATCACAGATTAAAATATGTCACGGCAAAACGTTTGATGCGGACTATTTAAATTAAGGTCTATAAATTCGTAGTACTTCAATTTTATTACAATCAATAGAATCTTTAGTAGTTACGTTGTGCTATCGTTTCGGGCTATCATTAATTAAAGAGGAATGGACATGACTGTCTCGAGGGAGTTATGGATACTTTAAATCGTAATCCAAACACATCGTCGATACGCCATCGAAGATGGCTACTAATTATGAAACTTCCCTAGTAATATAGTACCTTTGATAACCACCGATTATCTCTATATCAGCATAATCACCGAATAATCGTTTTAAGTAAAATAATATTTATAACGTGAAAATGTTTTATAAATATACTTTTCGTTTAAAAAATGAACCTAATTTGGTCGTTTTAAGTGTTGCTCGCGTTTCTTACGTTACTTCTTTGCTAGTAAGACGAGCGATCAAAATATTACTTTTCAAGTTATTTAAGATTTGTGAGGAATAGTAAAATTTACTGTTCACCACCAGCTCGTTTGTCGTTTTAGGGGCTTTAATTGGCGTAAACTTTAATGTTAATAACTTATTCGTTTTAATCCCGATTTCAGTGACTTCCTTCGGAGTACGTTTTGTTATTAAAGTGGTTTATATTTTATAAAGATAAATTCACTGAATGAATTGTGAATTCTTACTGTTTCATTAGTTTATAAAATTACTTTTATAAACTTTAATTATCGTGAAATTGTCGTAATTTATCGTTTATAGTCGTTTTGAACGATTCTTTGCTTATCATGGGTTCTGGTTATTTGGGAGAGAGTTCTCCACCCAGATTGTTAGTTTTCTTTCATGTTTTTCTGGTGTGTTTTTCTAGTTTTATTCTACTGATCTGGGTGTGCGTCTGTTTGTTCTTTGTTTTGTACGATTCTCGTAATCTAAAAGTTCTATCATATTTTATATGTTTTTAAAATAAAAGTTGCTTGTAATGAATAGTAACTTTTTATAAAATAGTTTTTTTAAAGTATTTATAGTCGTAAACTCGTTTTTAACGTGATCTTTTTCGGTTTATAGATCGGTTTTTTAGGTTTCTTAATCATTATGGAATCGTCATGAGGCGTATTATAACTCTAAAATATCAAAAGCTACTGCCTAAGATTCGAATTAAAACAGCCCATATGTATTTAAGTGTATAACTTTATAAAAACTTGTTTTTATGTATTATTAACTTAGTAGTTTACTATAAAAACTCTCAAAAACATATTTTACACATGTGGTACTTATAATAAGGTTCAATATTCATCAATGTCCTTATAATTTCATTTTACAAGTTTAACCCTTTTTACTTTCTTTATTCTCACATGTGAAGGTTTAAGAAACCATTATAAAACCCTAATTTTAACCTAAAACATGTTTATACTTAATCCATAGAGTTACATCTTTTTTTTTATTTTCCATGGTATATAGGACCATATGATATAGAATAAGTGTCATATAATCATAAACATAAATAAAACCTCATTTTTTCATACTTAGAAAGTCCTTAGGTGGTGATTTTGGCTTATATATAACATGTAACACTATAAAATCATAAGAAAATAAATGTATAAAGGAATTAAGAAAACCTTAGTGATGAATGTATAGGATGTAAAAATGAATGCTAAAACCCGTGTTTAGACCTAAATCCAAGCTTTCAGCTTTACCTAGATTAGGTTTCCAAAACCCTAATCTTTACTTTTTCTTCTTAATACTTGCAAATGGTGATCCAAGGCTTGTAAACACCTTAGAATACCTTAAGTATGTTGTGTATAGGGTTGAATAATCTTAGAAAATCAAAGTGTGGATTATGTTTGGCAAGGGTTTTGTGCCGTGGGATTTAGGGTGAAAAAGGGAGAAAGAAAATGAATTTTGCATGTAAGAGTTTATGGAAAGATCACTTATGCATGCATGGGTATTTATAGTATAAATATCTTGCTAACCTAACCATGGTTACTTTCTAACCCTAGGTTAAAGTTTACATGACAAGTTGTAAAGGTGTAAGAGTTACTTTAGTAAATATCTAGATATTATGAAATGTTGAAAAGTCTTGGTTCTATCCTTAGTAATTTCGGCATATATATATGTATATGATGTTATTTTTGATTATTTTGAGTATTGGGTATAATCGTGGGTATTCGTTTAGGCGTAGTTAGGTTTTAGAACTTCCGGGTATGCCTAAACGCATTTTATTATGAAACGTAAGCATTTTACGTAACCAATAAAAATAAGATGAACAAAGTTATTAATTATCCTCATAATAATCATATAACACTTGCTTGATGTAAACATTTAATTGTTTAATGCCCGTTTACATTGTATGATCATTTTCAGGTCATTACGCGCATTTACTAACAATTAAAATTAAAAGTGAACGCGTACGAGAAAAAAATAAATAGTGAAATTAAATAGTATTGTAAATGACCTGAGAATACGGAATGTTACAGTCCTTCCCCGTTAAATGAGCCTTGTCCTCAAGGCTCAAGTTGCGACATTTGACGAAGGTACGGGTTCGGAGAAAAGATGCGGATATTTTATCCGAAATTGGTCTTCTCGTTCCCAGGTATACTCAGCTCCTTGCCGAGAGTTCCAACGAACTTTGACCAATGGGATTTCTGCTTGGCTCTTTAGCTTCTTATATATCGTTCCACGATCTCAAGGGTTTCTTCAGAAAAACCGAAGATTTTCTCCATCTCGATCTCATCCAATCCAGGCAACTTGAACATCTGGCTCCGCCAAAACATTTCTTGAGGATTTGGACCACATGAAAAAAAAAAACCCGTGTCGTGAACACAACTTAGCTCCTGGGGTAACTTCAGCCGATAAGCCACCGGTCCAACACGCTCGATGATTTCAAATGGTCCGACATATCGTGGTGCTAGTTTTCCTTTCTTACCAAATCGTACCACTCCCTTCCATGGAGATTCTTCAGTATCACTTGGTCTCCTCCTTCGAATTCAAGAGGCTTACGTCTCTTATCAGCATAGCTTTTCTGGCGACTTCTTGCCGTTTTCAATCTTTCCTTGATTTGAAAAATCTTTTCAGTCGTTTCTTGCACAATTTCTGGTCCAATAAGCTGACTTTCTCCAACTTCAGTCCATATTACGGGGGATCTACATTTCCGCCCGTACAGAGCCTCAAATGGTGCACACTTAATGCTTGTGTGGTAACTGTTATTATAAGAAAACTCAATCAATGGAAGATGAGCATCCCAACTGCCACCAAATCAATAAACTTGGCTCGTAGCATTTCCCTCCAGTATCTGAATAGTTCGCTCACTCCAACTTGTCCATGACTCTAGAACTTGCGGAACCGTTTTTCGATCACTCCACCGATTCAGGTATCGCGGAAGAATGTCAACGTAAGTGGAAAGTTCCACCTTTTACCGACCGAATTCGTAGTGTAGACTTTGACGTCGATCCCCGAGTTCACCTATTCTCGATGAGATCCTTCTTTTAAACGACCGGTCGTGCTTTTGATTGATCAGTTTACAAGGCGGAGACACTAACACTTGGTGTTGGAAAAGAAGCCATAACATTCAATCTTGATCAAACCTCGAGATACTCCTCTAATTACGATGATATGACGACGAACCGAATCGACGTCATTGAAATGGCTTGTGAGGAGTATTTTCAAGAAGTTCTCGGTTTCTCCAATGTGATCGCGAGTGGCAATCCCAATCCTTATTATGACCCGATTGTTTCTACCTCTTTTCCGACTCTCACTCCCTTCGGGGGTAGTGATTTTCTTCTCGAGGAAGTCGATGCTTTCCTCGCTCTTGAAGATGATCCAATTTCACCGGAAGTTGATGACTCTTACTATGACCCGGAGGGGGATATTCTTCTTCTTGAATCATTTTTCAATGATGATCCATCATTACCCCCTCCCACTCAAGGAAATTATTTGCCAGAAATTCGAAAAGAACTTAAAGTTTGTGAAGCTAAAACTAATAAATCTTCAATTGATGAACCTCCCAAAGTCGAACTCAAGGACTTACCTCCTCATCTCGAATACGCATTTCTGGAAGGCGACAACAAGTTGCCTGTCATAATTGCTAAAGATTTGAGTGTCGAGGAAAAAGCCGCTCTCATAAAGGTTTTGAAGTCACACAAGCAAGCCATCGCTTGGAAACTCTCCGACATCAAGGGTATTAACCCGGAATTTTGTACTCACAAGATTCTTATGGAAGAGGACTACAAACCGGCGGTTCAACACCAAAGACGGGTGAATCCAAAAATCCACGATGTCATAAAAAAGGAGGTTGAAAAACTTCTTGACGCCGGATTAATTTACCCGATCTCGGATAGTCCTTGGGTAAGCCCTGTACATTGCGTACCGAAAAAAGGTGGCTTTACCGTTGTTGAAAATGAGTTAATTCCTACTCGATTGGTTACGGGATGGCGTGTATGCATTGACTACCAAAAGTTAAATGAAGCCACCCGTAAAGACCACTTTCCACTACCGTTTATGGATCAAATGCTCGAGAGATTAGCGGGAAACGAGTACTATTGTTTTCTCGATGGTTTCTCGGGTTACTTTCAAATTCCCATCGACCCTCATGATCAAGAAAAGACAACATTCACGTGTCCTTACGGAACGTTCGCCTACCGTCGCATGCCTTTTGGCTTATGCAATGCACCGGGCACGTTCCAAAGGTGTATGATGGCTATCTTTCATGATATGATCGAAAAAACGATGGAAGTCTTCATGGACGACTTTTCGGTCTTTGGGAATTCATTCGAAAATTGCCTCTCTCGTGTAGACAAGATGCTTCAAAGGTGTGAAGACACCAATCTTTGTCTAAATTGGGAAAAGAGTTATTTTATGGTCAAGGAAGGAATTGTCCTTGGCCATAAGATTTCCAAGAACAGGATTGAGGTTGATAAGGCTAAAGTTGATGTTATTGCTAAGCTACCTCATCCCACCACCGTCAAAGGAATTCAGAGTTTTCTTGGTCATGCCGGGTTTTATCGTAGATTTATTCAAGATTTCTCGAAAATAGCCCGGCCGATGACCCGTCTTCTTGAAAAAGATACTCCATTCTTCTTCTCCAAAAAGTGTATTGAAGCCTTTCAAACACTTAAGAAAAAATTAACCGAAGCACCAATATTAGTTGCCCCCGATTGGGACCTACCTTTTGAGCTCATGTGTGACGCGAGTGATTTTGCAATAGGTGTGGTCTTGGGGAAACGAAAAACAAAACATTTTCAGCCTATACACTATGCAAGCAAAACTATGACCGATGCTCAAGCTCATTACACCACGACGGAGAAAGAATTACTTGCCGTGGTGTATGCTTTTGAGAAATTCCGGTCCTATTTAGTCTTGTCAAAAAGCATAGTGTATACGGATCATTCGGCTCTAAAATATCTTTTTGCAAAACAAGATGCAAAGCCAAAATTGCTCCATTGGGTTCTCTTGCTTCAATAATTTGATATCATCATCCGTGATAAAAAAAGGAGCCGAGAACCTCGCCGCCGACCATTTGTCCCGATTAGAGAATCCTCACCAAAGTGTGCTCGATAAAAAGGAAATAAATGAAACGTTTCCTCTCGAAACACTTAGTATGGTATCTTTTCGTGGTGATTCTAGTACCTCATGGTTTGCCGATTTTGCTAATTACCATGCGGGGAACTTTGTTGTTAAAGGGATGTCGTCCCAACAAAAGAACAAATTCTTCAAAGACGTGAAGCATTACTTTTGGGACGACCCCTATTTGTTTAAAATCTATGTGGATCAAGTCATCCGACGGTGTGTTCACGGCCAAGAAGACATTGATATTCTTAAGGCTTGCCACAATGGACCCACTGGGGGACATAATGACCCGAACTACACCGCCAAAAAGGTGTTTGACTCTGGTTTTTATTGGCCCACAATATATCGTGATGCCCATGACTTAGTCAAATCATGTGACTCTTGTCAACGTCACGGGAAAATCTCGCAAAAAGATGAAATGCCCCAAAATGCCATCCAAGTTTGCGAGATTTTCGACGTATGGGGCATCGATTTTATGGGGCCGTTCCCGTCTTCACGAGGGAACAAGTATATACTCGTGGCGGTCGACTACTTGTCTAAATGCGTTAAAGCGAAAGCGCTCCCCACCAACGACGCCCGAGTTGTTGTTAAATTTTTAAAATCTCTCTTTGCTCGGTTTGGAACTCCCCGTGCTATCATAAGTGATCGCGGTACGCACTTTTGCAATGACCAATTCGCAAAGGTCATGCTTAAGTACGGTGTCACTCACCGTCTTGCTACCGCGTATCACCCACAAACTAGTGGGCAAGTGGAAGTCTCCAACCGTGGTTTGAAAAGAATCTTGGAAAGGACCGTAGGCGAGAACCGTGCCTCTTGGTTGGATAAATTAGATAACGCACTATGGGCCTTCCGTACCGCTTTCAAAACACCTATCGGGTGTACTCCTTACAAGCTCGTGTACAGAAAGGCATGTCATCTACCGATCGGGCTCGAGCACAAAGCTTATTGGGCCTTGTAGCATGCAAACTTTGACCTTAAGTCCGCGGGTGATCACCGGAAAGTTCAACTCAATGAATTAAATGAACTTCGTGATCAAGCCTAGGAGAACTCTTTGATCTACAAAGAGAAGACAAAGAAGATCCATGACTCCAAAATCAAGAACCGTGTTTTCAATGTTGGTGACCGAGTCCTTCTTTTTAATTCTCGATTGAAGATTTTCTCGGGTAAACTTAAAACCCGTTAGACCGGACCGTTCACCATTACCCATGTGTACCCTTATGGCACCGTCGAGTTATCTTAAACCGATGGGCCAAACTTCAAGGTGAACGGTCATAGACTTAAGCATTACTTTGGAGGGGACATACCACATACGGTTGTCCCGGATCTCCAAACCTTCCCCAAGGACCAATGAATTCGGGGACGGGTCAAGCTAAGCGACCTTAAACAAGCGTTTTATGGGTGGCAACCCATGCTTATCCTAATATTAGTAGTAGTAATGAATAAGTGTTTTGTGATGTGAGGAGGTGTGCCTCTTCCATTCTCGTGTGCTTGTGTTTTTGTGATGATTGTCCCAGATGGGGGGGGGATCTATCGATTTGATTTTACCTGCAGTCGTTGTTTTCACGTAATCCCGTTTTTACCACCAAAATTTAAAAAATATTGTGATTTGTGCAAAAATTACAAATTCCAAAAATAAAAATAAGTGTTTAGTCACATTTTCAACCTCGGGACTAACCATCTCAGCTTCCACCCACCTTAGGAATCTTTACATCTCCAAGAAGATTCCTTCTCAGTGTCGGTATCAGGTTCACACCCTTGATAGCTCAAATCTATCATTGCTTACTAGCACACCGACTATACTTGGTCTTGACACGTCTTCATAACAATCACCGCTCCTAGATACTATGAACTAAACATTACTCCTTTCTAGACACACTCGTTCCGAACAATACCGTAGGTATTTCCGCTTCGGAACGACTCGGCAATAATGACTCGCATGAGACTATCTCCATGCAGTAGATAAGGATAGGGATACTTGCATAAGAATCCGTAATAGGGTAAAAATATTTTCTCCTTCCGGAAGCTTGACCCAAACATTTATCTTAATTACCAAGCGTTTTAAGGGTGACGATTTATCCGACATAGCGTGGTTCTTCCTAATTTATGCATAGTTGATCAGGTTATGCATAATTGAGGACCAAACGACATCATGTCCTTCCTCGTCAAAACGTTTCTTTATCGTACGCTACATGCGTAAGTTATTTCCAAGAAAATTTTCAAAGTGTGAAAATCAAGTTATTTCAAAAGAGAGAAAAGAAGATAACACCACCTTCCATTTTTATATTAATATTTTTTTATTCATGCACATTATGTAAAAATAATATTTTTATTAAAAAAAAATTTTTATAAAAGGATTCATTTGACACCATAGAGTCAGTTTATGAAATTTGAAAACACATTCTTCCATTGTTCACACAAACAGTTTATACAACAAAATCGGTATGATTCGCACAATGACATTTGTTCAACACACAAATATGGTCGTGAGTCCCGAGATACTAGTCTCTGTTGAGGGTCAAAAGGCCTGGTTGCTTAGCCGCTCAAGTGTTGGGATGCATCGTTGCCAAGACGAAAGTCGCTACATGGGATGATCTCGCCTTCAAACTCATTATTCTCGGGTGGAACGTGAAACATAGAATTTTGCAAAACGTTGATCCATGGTTGAAATTCAAAATAGCACATTCACCTAAGATATAATAATTGTCGGGAGTAAAAAGTTCACAAGTTGCAAATATGAGTAGTGTTAGCATCTTAACTGATATTTAACTGTGATTTTGTTTTAAGTTTGGTTTGGAGCAAGTGAAAATGTCTGGGGGACGGGTTTGAATTTATCCTTTTTGGGGCATTCTCGGATCGAAATGCATCTTGTTCTATGATCCTTAAAAGTTATAAAATAACGAAAGTCAAATAAGTTAGTTAGTTACTTAATATGAAAAGTACAAAAAAAATGAGAAAAACAAAAAATACAAAAATATGTGTAGGAATAAGTATATATTTTAAAATGGTAAAGACGGCACTTTTCAAAACTTATGAGTCTTTAAATTCCCCCTGACGAACACTTAGCTACTTTTTGAGGTTATTAATCGAGGAGGATTGAGATTCTTAGTTTTCTAAGTGCTTACTTATAGCATTGCGTGAGGACACGGCAATGTCTTTGTTAGGATATCATTTCATCACCTCAAACATAAAAAATAAGAAAAATAGATTTTAGAGAGAGAAAGTAAAAAAAAGAAGAAAAATGG
>BQNB010037943.1:0-13306 GCA_026074375.1 Tanacetum coccineum | reverse complement strand
CTAAAATAAGATCACATACAGATGGACATCTTAGAATACAGAAGATATAACAAAAAACTGAAAAAGGAAAACTTACGGACTAATCAGAGAAATTAAGATTTGCTATATGGTAAATAATTCGTAGAACATGTGTTGGAATATACACTAGCGCTGAAAGAGTATCAGAGTATGTATTTTAATCCTTATATTAGGGCCGGCAATTTCTAAAAAATGACACAACTATAAACGGGTTAAGGTCCAACCAAACCGATTTGTACTATTAATGGGCTAATTTCTTTTCTTTTCTTTTTCGGCCCACGTGTTTCTTTTCTATTTAACGAGTAGGCTCAAACTTTTCTTTCATCTTAATGCAGATATTAATAAAAACTTCTTTCTCTTGCTCCGGACCACTTAATTTAGTAAATGCTCTTTAGATTACTTTGTGATTCCGGAATGGAAGGTGAAGCTAGTTCATCATGAACAGAGCAATATATAGATGAACGGGATCATCTCAACACATTCGACTTTCAAAAAAATGTTTTTTTTAACGGCATTTTTATTAAACTAGCAAGAAGCTAGATAGAAAGAAGATTACAAGGTAATATTACAAGAAAAATGTTTTTCTAGTATTGTTTAGGTGAATTTTAGCTTCATATTCACTAATCTTATATACAAATGTCACTAATTTTAGCTTCGAACCCAACTCAAGAATAGTGTTACCCTTTTAATTCAATTGTATTTCTCCTACAAACCCAATATCTAGGCTTGATCTAGTTTGTGACTTTGTGTGATTCAATTCCAAACACATTTGCCAAAAAGCTAAGCAAAAGAAAGAGGCTAATATTCATTTTTTTTAGTGGATCCCTTATGGCACATGTTACGATTAGGCTTAACACTTTGTTTTTGTCTCGAATATTGTTTAGCTCGTTTCCATTTCTTTATAACTAGTGGGAACGTACTCGCGCGTTGCGGCGGAGCTAGTTTTGTTAGACAATGTAAAACCCCTTCTCAAGTATTGTATTATTGATATGCTTTTATAGTGTTACATTGAAGAAATCATAAAACCCTAGTGGACCCAACCCATAAACCGCGCTTGGGCCTAATCAATCTAATATGTTAGACAATGTAAAACCCCTTCTCAGGTATTGTATTATTGATATGCTTTTATAGTGTTACATGAAAAAAATCATAAAACCCTAATGGACCCAACCCATAAACCGGGCTTGGGCCTAATCAATCTAATACTCCCCCGCAGTCCGAGCGGCGAAATCGCTAAAGCTCGGAGTGAAGCAGATCATCAAAACAAACAGACAATAAAACAATACATATATGATTGTGTGAATTTGTGACCTTAGCATAAATCACCAACACAAATCACGGTTGTGTGGATTTGTGACCTTTGCATAAATCACCAACACAAATTGTGTGGATTTATGACATTAGCACAAATCACCAACACAAATCACGCGCGGTTGTGTGGATTTATAACCCTAGCACAAATAACACAAATCACTAACAATTGACAAAACATAATTTTTTCTTTTAAATAAAAGAAAAACTATTATGCTAATAAAGAGACTAGATTAATTATCCTAGCAATATATCCTTTGTTCCGTGAGTAGGATCGTATTTCATTGTTGTTACTTCCTCCATCTGATCTACGTAGCCGCCATTCTTCTTTTTTTTCCTTTTTTTAAGGGTTAAAGGGTGGTGGTTAGAGTTTGACGGGGTGGTTTGGGGAGGTGGCTCAACGTAGCCACCTAGGTCTTAGGATCAGACCCGCTCCGATACCATGTTAGACAATGAAAACCTCCGTTGGTATGATTTATTATTGAGCCACAATATATAAAATAAAAACATAAGCAAACTCTAATGGACTCAAACCCACAAGTCGGGCTTTGGCTTAATTATCCACTAATAAATGATATGAGTCACATACAAGATTGTAAGGACATATTTTGTGATAAAAAAGCTTTTGTGATATGGGTCACATACAAGATAAATGATATGGGTCACAATGATTAAAGGAAAAAAAAGTTATAAAAGAAAAAAGGAAATATTGTGGTGTAGTGGGTAATACTGACTATTGTGAGAAGTGATAAAAGTTTGTTCTTTTTGCTGATGTGGCACTCAAAACAGTCACATTGCATATTTTAACAAGTCATAACAACTTCATTCTCTATTACATTTTCATTTTGTATGATTCAGTTTCAGTCATATCAAATGTGCTCCAAGAAGATACATCGAAAGAGCATGGCTTCTTTAAGAAAAAAGGCAATGATAGTGCAAATCATCTCTCTAAAATAAAGGATACAAACTGTGTCATGTAAATAATGTAACAGCTAGGTGACTTAAATAAGATTCGATACTTCAGAAATGCATCGCATGAGATAGAAACTATAATAGGTTAGTGTTTCTGGATCACTTTTTTTAACTTAAGTCATGTACTATAATGCGTATGTGGACCTGAACTATTTGTCGAGAAATTGGCAAATGAAAATATAATATCACTTTAAATTCAGAGATAATTTAATTGGAGATGGTTAAGGAGATTAAAGTCTTTCTTAAACTGAAAAAACAATTTTCTGTTGACCAGTGAGTTGGTTTTGGATCTTGTGCTCACATTTACGATCTTCTTAAAACAATTTTTTTAGAACCTAGAGCCTATTTTTTCACTTTGAACAAATAAACGAGAGAAGAAAATAACCGATATCACCTAAAAAACTACTGTACGGCATTCGGTGACGTGCAATGGACTTTATTAGTTACGAACTTAAAATCACGATTTAATACTCTAGATAATCATTTTCAGGTGTTTGATACTTTGATTGATAAGACTCAAAAGCTTTAAACACTTTTATGACAACTAGTCGGGTATTAGCGTGTCGTGACGGTAGGTACCCGTATAATCAAATTTTCTGGTGAGCGAATACCTTTCCATTATATGTTTTTCATGATAATAACGTTATCGACGGTGTTGGAACAATATTTACTCAATTTTTAAGACTTTTAATTATGTGTATGATGCAAGCCATTGATTATTAATTTCCATATTAAGTTTTTAGGTTGAAAATTTTAAGTATTTCTTATTTTGCGTGTCTCAAATACTTTATAAAGTATAAAGTAGTAGAGATAGAGATATGTTTTTTAAAAGTAAAACGTCTAAATTATTAATAATGTAAATGGTTACCAATTTATTTTTTAAATTTTAGCATTAAATTTGTGGTTACAAGTTTAATGAGTTTTTCTTATAAACAATTCAATTAAAATATATCATTATCGAATGGCGGTTACTATATGGTTGAAATGAGTTGTTATATATGTTGGAAATGAGACTTAAATTTTTAGATTTTACATTAGTTTTCTATTTTTCCTTTTATTGTAATGTTTTTTGTCTTAAAATTCTTCATAGGAAGTCTCAAATGATTTATTATGTAGTATAGATAAATGTAATTTAAAACTTTATGTAAAATTTAAACAAAACATTTTTCGATATTGTTTGCGTAACAACAATCTGAGTTGAATGACAAACTAATGTGATTTCCTCTGTAACTCAAAAACCAACCAAATTAGGAGTTTATGTATGAATTTATCAATCTCTCTGATTCAGTGGAGGAGTAAATATTCATGTAGAACCGTAGAAGGGAGTGAATACAGTCTTTTCGACTTTTTTGAAGTTCCTAAAACTTCAAGTGTCAAAGAGTCCGAGTGGTTGATGACATCAAATAACGTCACTTTTATAGCATCATTTATCCCATGTTTCTTACCCATTTTGTATAATTATTGCATGAATTGGTACTTAATTGCTTAAAGTTGTTATTTGCAGTAATTATGAAGTAATTGGTGAAGTTATGCTGAAAGACACACATTTTGGAGCTTAATCGAAGAAATCTTAAGATACTGTTCTGACAACCTATACGTCGTGTCCATCAAGGAAGATACGAGGTGTCTGTGTCTGCACTTCACAAGAAACCACAAAGAACTAAAGATCAATACGCCGTATCCAGAAGACTCTACGTCGTATTGAAGATTATTTGAATATTCTGGAAGATATTGAATGTGGTCCATACTCCAAGAAACCCCCAATACGCCGTATTGACCTCAACCAATACGGCGTATCAATGAATTTCCAGACTCTATAAATACAAACCCTAAATATGATTTTTTTTTGTGTGCAATGGGAGCCATTAGCAGCTAATTCATAATTTAACCACCAAGTTTGATTTTTAGAAAAGAAGATAAGCAAAGAAGGTCAAGCACCGAGCTTCAATAAAAAGGGGAACCCTTGTATTCATATATACTCTAATAATCGTTCTATTTTTGGTATCGGTTAGGTTACCTTGGTCGTTCGTTTATTATGTTTGTATTCAATACAATGGTTATTGGCTAATACCTTTAGGTATTAGCCATGTTTATGATAATTTAATGTTTGGTTTGTTTACCTCGATTGCTTAATTTATCTTCGTTTGTTGATTATGTTTATCAATTATACTCGTTTACGTGCTTAAGTAGGCGACCTATCATTCAACTGGATCTAGGAATGCAAAATATAGAGCTAGCTAGATGTCGGGATAGCTCTTCATATCCGTAATTTATATATCTAGAATCATAGAATCACAAATAATGACATATCCTTGCCATTGGTTTAGTGAACAAGTTGGACTAGCCGGTGACCTAGGATCAACGAATGACGTTTTGATTCCCTTGGTAAGGACCCGGACAGTGGACTACTAGTATATAAAGATCTGTTAAGCCAAGGCTTTGAAGTATTTGTAGTTTATCAAAAATTGTAGTTTACACTGATCACTCTGCTTTGAAGTGTTTGCTCAATAAACAGGACGCTAAGCCAAGGCTTATACGATGGGTACTGTTGCTTCAAGGGTTTAACATTGAGATTAAAGACAAGAAAGGAGCAGAAAATTTGGCTGCAGATCACTTATCTAGATCAATCCAAACATGGAGGTATTAATCGAGTGAGAAACTGGTGACAAATTCCCTGACGAGCATTTGATGATGCTGAAGGCCAAGCCTAATTACGGTGAACCATGGTATGCTGATTATATCAATTATATTGTTGGAAAGGTGGTGCCCTACAAAATGGTCAGCTAAAAGAAGAAAAAAAGTTTTACTCTCAAGTGAAGAACTATTTTTTAGATGAGCCCTATGCGTTCAGATTATGTACAGATAATGTAATGAGATAATGTGTGGCTGGAAGTGAAATCCTTGAAATCCTAGCAGATTGTCATTCTAGACCAATGGGAGGGCATCATAGTGCCTCTATTACTGGGAGGAAGGTTTATGAATCCGGATTCTTTTGGCCTAATATTTTTAAGGATGCTAAAGATTAGTAATGAGGTGTGATGCATATCAGAGATCGAGGAACATATCATCAAGAAGTGAGATGCCTCAAAACAACATTCAGGTATGTGAAGTATTTGATGTTTGGGGATTGAATTTTATGGGCCCATTTCCTGATTCAATAGGTAATAAGTACATATTGATAGCGGTGGATTTTGTCTCTAAATAGGTATAAGCTAAGCACTTCTTACAAATGACGTGCGTGTTGTGGTTAAGTTTTTAAGGGGGCTATTTGCTAGGTTTGGAGTTCCTAAGGCTCTTATTAGTAATAGGGGAACTCATTTTTGTAATTTTCAGCTCGAAAAAGCTCTACAGAAATACGGTGTGACTCACAAGTTATCAACTGCATATCACCCTCAATCCAATGGACAAACCGAAGTGACTAGCAGGGCTATCAAACGTATCTTGGAAAGATCGGTCGGGTATAATCCAAATGATTGGTCGGAAAAACTTAGCGATGCATTATGGGCATTTAGGACTGCTTACAAGACTCCAACAAGGTGTACTCCCTTTAGGATAGATTATGGTAAGGCGTGTCATTTACCTGTTGAAATCGAGCATAAAGCATATTGGGCACTGAAGCAATGTAATATGGATCTGACAGGGCCTACAAAAAATCATTTAATGGAACTCAAGAACTAGCAGAATTAAGAGATGAGGCTTATGAGAATACTAGGATCTATAAGGAAAGGACTAAGAGGTGGCACGACTCTAGACTCCGAGGAGATAAAGATTTTAAGGCAGGAGATAAAGTCTTGTTGTTTAATTCTTGTTTAAGGATGCACCCAGGAAAGCTTTAATCAAAATGGTATGGTCCAAATGTGGTTAAGACGGTTTACCCTTACGGGGCCGTAGAAATCACTGATAAGAACGGGTTTAGTTTCAAGGTCAATGGCCAAAGATTGAAAAAATACTTCGAGGGTAATATTGATAAAGATGACGAAGAGATTGTTGAGCTCGGGGATGAAGCAATGTAATGAAGCACTAAAGAAAACTCTAACTTAAAGACTTTGCTATAAACAAAAGTGTTTGCCGGAAGACAACCCGGAATGTATTTTCTTATTTTTATCGAGTCTGTCTTCCCAAACTTTCGATGCGGCGTATCCAATCTCAATGGATACGGCGTATTGAAGGTCTGGACGTTGTTTAGTCTTTTATTTTTTGCATTTAAACATTATTGTCAGATTATCTATACGGCGTATTCATGAATATGATACGGCGTATTTGACAATCTGACCCATACCTTAGATACTTTTTATAGGTCTCAATACGGCGTATCCTGGTTTTGGGATACGGCGTATCGACTTCCTATACAGTTTTTCATTTTTGTTTCTATTTTCTAACCGTCTAATACCGGAGATAGAATTGCACTGGTTTTTCCTATATCTTAAACAAGACCTTACTGAACGAAAATGAAGACTTTGGTGGAATATTTATATTCTAGAATTCAGTGTGTTGTAGTCATGCTGGTATCCAGACTTGCATTTACAACACACAATCTTGCTCATAAACGCAACATGGAGGATCATACCGAGCAAATCCCAGGGAAGTTTCTCGTTCTAATTCTTTTAATTTCCTGTCCTTAATGTTATATTTATACAACGAGGTCGTTGTATACTTCAAGTGGGGGGAGGAGAATTAGAACGCTTCTTTGTCCATATTTTCACAATAAAATGCTTAAATTATACCTAGATTTATAATTTTTTCAAGCATACTTTTGTGAAATTATTAGTCACATAACCGCACACATAACCCTTGTTAGATATTGTAAGAATTTAGCCTTATCCATTTCCAAATGTTTACCCAAATTCCACAAAATTATGAGTGTGCCGGTGATGTTGTAGACTTTAGAACTTGGCTTGGTATATCTATTCGAGACCACAATAATAAGTACTATTTTAAATAGATGGAGTGACATTTTCTAAACTGGTAAATTTCTAGGATTACACCCAAAAAGCCTATACATGTTGTGATATTAACTAACTACACTGGTTAGTTAACCCCCGTATAAACCCTTTTGTTTACTCTCATTTTTAGAGTAAGATACCCCTAGAAAAACCTGCTGAGCCATTCCATTCTTTTCTTACACCAAATATTTGTTTCGTTACACCTTTACACCTTAGCCTACCCTATTAGATTAAGTCCTTAATCGGTTGCTAGTTGCTTTTGTGTAAAGTATTGTATTTCCTGTGTCGCAATGCAAAATTTTCTATCTACGGTTAGGTCGGGAAAATTGCACAATGCAATTGGGTATGTGTGTGAAATTTCTATCTACGGTTAGGTCGGGAAAATTGCACAACGCATTGGGAATGTGAAAGTAGTGTATATTTTTAATCTTAAATTTTCAGTGTGTTTTACTACTTTCGCAAATTATTATTTACATCCATGTTTTGGAGGGATAATGGATTAAATATTCCGGGGGATTGATTTGTGATCGTGAATTTGGTGTAATTACACTGTGATTCGTAGTGTTATAGGTTTTATATATATCATAATAAAAGTTTTAAAATACGGAAAATAATATATAGTGATTTTGTAGTGTATTTGTTTGTGTATGTTGGTCGAAATAAACCAACGATGTATTTCTTTTATAAAGTGGTCGATATCACCACTAATGTTGTAAAGTATGTATAGTATGGATGAATAGGAGTTGACCATTACGGGAAACGCCAACTAAGGTTGTTTTTGTTGATCTATGATCAAGAAATTTGTCTATGATTTTGTGTCTTTCTCATGGGTACGGTCGAGAAAGTACTAGCAACACTGTACCTTATTTGTTTGGACTTGATCTATTTGTTTTGTTCTTTTTATTTAACAACAATTATTTTTCCTTTCCTAATCCGTATCCTTTGGTCTTACTCGAATGAGGATGCGAGCAATCACATATGTCTGTTCCGTCGTTACGGCCATATATGTGTGATTTTGTCCGCCTTGTTGGTTTATTACTATTGGTGAAGGATTAGAAGATCTCTACCCTATATCACTCTTCGTCCTAACCCTTGGTTTTACTCGAGTGGGGTAATGAATGTAATCATGTATGTCTCTTTCGTCATTATGGATGTGTATATGTGGTTTGTCACCCTTGCTGGTTTATGACTTTTGGTGAAGACTACTAGTCATATCCTTTAGCTTATTCGAGTTAAGGAATGAATGCAACCATGTATGTCTATTCCATCGTTATGGATGTGTATATGTGGTTTTGTCGTCTTTTCTAGAATATTGGTATCGATAGAGATTAAAAAGAGTGATCAAACCCTCGAACCTTTTAAACCTAATTTACCTTTATAGACTTGTCACTCCTTAGCTTTAGTGGTGGATATGTGTATCCTTGCTAAGCTTATGATAGAATACTCGTCATGACCGAGTAATTGATCGAATTAGTTGCATGTCACCACATAGATTAGTTGAGTGATTTGAGTGATTTCATCTTCCTATTTCGTGAGGTGTTTGGTTGTGTACTAGTAATTAAACGGATAATTACTTAAAGGCAAAATCCTTAACTACGATTAGGATATATTTCCATAAATTTTCTAAAGTCTACTTGAGGACAAGTAGGATTCAAGTGGGGGGATATTTGATGACATCAAATAACGTCACTTTTGCAGCATCATTTATCCCATGTTTCTTACCTATTTTGTATAATTATTGCATGAATTAGTACTTAATTGCTTGAAGTTATTATTTGCAGTAATTATGGAGTAATTGGTGAAGTTATGCTGAAAGGCACACATTTTGGAGCTTAATCGAAGAAATCTCAAGATACTGTTCTGACAACCTATAAGTCGTATCCATCAAGGAAGATACGGCGTATATGTGTCTGCACTTCACAAGAACCCACGAAGAAATAAAGATTAATATGTCGTATCCATAAGATTCTATACGTTGTATTGAAGATTATTTGAAGATTCTGGAAGATATTGAACGTGGTCCCTACTCCAAGAAACCCCCAATACGACGTATTGACCTCAACCAATACGGCGTATCGACAAATTTCCAGACGTTATAAATACAAACCCTAAATACGAATTTTGTGTATGTGTAATGGGAGCCATCAGCAGCTAATTCATAATTTAACCACTAAGTTTGATTTTTAGAAGAGAAGAGAAGCAAAGAAGATCAAGTAACGGGCTTCAATAAAAAAGGGAACCCTTGTATTCATATATACTCTAAAAATCGTTTTATTTTTGGTATCATTCGTTTAACTCGGTTAGGTTACCTTGGTCGTTTGTTTATTATGTTTGTATTAAATACAATGGTTATTGGCTAATACCTTTAGGTATTAGCCATGTTTATGATAATTTAATGTTTGGTTTTTTTACCCCGATTGCTTAATTTATCGTCGTTTGTTGATTATGTTTATCAATTTATACTCGTTTACGTGCTTAAGTATGCGATCTATCATTCAACTGGATCTAGGAATGCAAAATATAGAGCTAGCTAGATGTCGGGATAGCTCTTCATATCTGTAACTTATATATCTAGAATCACACGATCACAAATAATGACCTATCCTTGCCATTGGTTTAGTGAACAAGTTGGACTAGCAGGTGACCTGGGATCAACAAATGACGTTTTGATTCCCTTGGTAATGACCCGGACAGTGGACTACTAGTATATAAAGAGCCGTTAAGCAGTAAGTTAGTAAAGTCTCGTTGAGCCAGGGTTTAATAAGACCACCATTATTAATATCCTAAGATAGATTATAATCAATAAAAGGATGCTTTATGCGGATCCGTTCAATTGTGACAGAATTTGCATGTCTAGGTTTTAGGAAGAAATACCGCCTAAATCTAGGAATGATATACCCCTTCGAGATAAGCAATCATAGCACTTATAAACAAACCTGTGTTTTATTTGACTATTCATGGTTAGTATATTCCCCCTATAATAGGCTTGATCGTTTCTCCATCTTCTAACTATCTGCTTGTGTGTGTTAATTCTCCTTTATATTCCCATAGTAACCAAAATCTCGTGTCAGTCTCTTAGGCAAAAATCCTTTCCCCCCACGTTAGATTTATGGTTAGAATAGAATTAAATAAATTAGGAATAAAATACCGATAGACTTAGGAATTAACACTCTCGCTCTTAGTGATCGACACCCTACTTACCAACGAAGCTACAACTAATCAGGTACACTGCCCGTTAGTGTTGTTTTTAGGTTAAGTTGGCAAAATATAAATATAAAACTTGATAATAAATAATACATACGTACAACGACACATCAGTGATGTACTAACTAAACAACCAAGATAGATAGAGAGAGATATACACTAAGATATATACTGGTTTGGGATGGGGGGTTTAGACCATCCGTACGTCCAATTGCGAATCCACGACACCTACACTATTACTCTAGTATAATCCTTATGGTGGACTATAAACTGTTACAACTTCACTTCATTGATATGCACAAAGATCGGCGCTCACTAAGAAAAGCTACTCCCAACGGTATTCCGCCATCGAAAACCACCCACAAAAATCTCGCGATTTAACTTAACCACTAAGAACTTCCCCCGGAACTATCAAAACCCAACTAGATCAACACACGATCTAGGCTTGACCACAAAGGTACAAGACTTATTACAACCAATACAAATGAATGATAAGTGATAAAATGAACCAATCCATGACCTAACCTAGTGAATCAATTCTAGAAGAAAGGGTATAGAGAAGAAGACCCTCGACAAAACACATAAGTGTAGATTAAGTACTTGTGTGTCTCTCTTGTGGAGATGTGTTCTTTCAAGAAGATGATAGGAGAAGAGATTATAACACAACAATATATTTGACTTAAAGGGATAGAGAGAAGAAATAAGAGAGAAATAATGAATGGCAAGAGGTGAAGAATACACTAGCCAAGATGGGGTGATTATAGACCAAGTAAAGGAGCAAGAGCTTGATCAGAAGCTGGCGCGCCAGAAACAACTCTTGTTCCCGGTTTGGTTTATAACACCCCGTCTTGCTAAACCCCCAAGTGCACTTCACGCTTTGACCCAAAGCGTTATAAGGTCAAACAACTCAAATAGACACATGTTAAAAACATTATGTGAAGTGTTTAAAAGATAGTTTTGGAGTGTTTGTCCATTTTTAAATAGAAATGAAAGAACTAATAGACAAATGGATTATCCTTGAATATTCCTCAAGGGTTGGATAATAGAATGCCTCCCAAATTTTAAATTTAAATTTCAGATTAAAGTTTAAGAGGGTTGAGAGTGAAGACGGTATTTTGAGTTGTAAAAGCATAAGATGGAAACATTTGAAATTTAAATGTCGTGTGAGATGGTTGAGTATGTAAGAAGCAATGTTATGACAATGTGTAAGAGGTGTGTGAGGGATGTGAGTTGGCATTGGATGGCATATGCTTAACTTGGAGAAGAATGGTGGATGTTATGAGAGGGAGAGTTTGAATTTTAAATTCAAATTGATTGTGTGTGAATTGGCTAGGTGAGTGAGTTGGGATGTGACATATAGGAGTCTATGTTGGGAAGAAAGGGACAAGCTTGATTAAATAATCATTGTTTGAATGTTATTGTTGAGTGTTATGAGAGGGTTGAGTGTAGGATAAGCAAGTGTGTAACAGGTATGAGTTGACACATTTAAAGTCAAGCTTGGAAAGGAAGTGTGTTTGAAAGAATGGTTAAAAATGGTTTATTGTGTAAGTAGGGAAGATAATGAAAGTATAATTTGTAGGAATGTGTGATATGCTCTTGTATAAATGTTGGGGATAAAAAAATAAAATGATTAAAGGAATGTTTATGGGATGTGGAAGTAAATGAGATTGTGTAAGGAATGTGGGAGACAATAATGTTTATTTTGGGAGTGTGTAGAAAATATTTTTATGTTAGGAAGTGAGAATGTACAAAGGATAATTCAACTTCCAAATAACCAAACTCAAATAATCATACATCATAATCTATTATTGTGAAACAATAAGCATAATCATTAATTGACTTAATGCAAATATGATAAGTTCTTTGCATCATAAGTAAAACACTTCCTATTTCCACAAAGTGACTTTGACTTAGTTTGACCAATAAGGGAGTAAACCCATTACGTGATTAGAGAAGATGTACGCACGGATTATGGTCATATGAATGTTTTCGTTTGATGGATTATTAAAAGTATGAATGTCCTAGGTTTGAGAAAAAATTATTAGCCTTGGCTAAAGGCGTTTAGTAAAGATGTTAGACGTGATCATGGTCCGAATCCGTTCATTTTGTTGGAAGCGGTTGCGTCGCAAGACTTATGGATATGGCATGCTTTCTCTAGTATTGTTGGGTCGAACAACGACATCAACGTTTTATATCAATCCCCTTTATTTAATGACACCAGATATTCCTTTTGTGGCTAACGACATAACTTACCCATGGGATACTATCTTGTTGACTGGATATATCCGGAATTGGTGACACTCGTTAAGACGATTCAAAAACCAGCTAATGATGAAAACAAACAGATTTTGTATAAGCTAAATCAAGAATCGGCAAGGAAAGATGTGGAACGAACATTCGGTGTTCTAAAGAAGAATGAGTCATACTAGCTAATCCCTCACAATCGATGAGAAAAGAAAGAATAGTGAATATGATGTATACATGCATCATATTGCATAATATGATTCGTAAATTCAAAGGAGATGTGATATCTTTCAAATGGTTCCCGGAGGAAGCACATCAACTGGACGACCTCGAACGATCTGATGAACAAGTGCGACAAGTTATGAGGCACATCAGATCGACACAAGCGCATCAAAACCTTCGAGCTGATTTGGTCGAACACTTGTCTCATAATGTTTAATTTTAGCTTTAATTGTGATATTTTTAATATCCGAAGTCTATGTAATGTTTTAAATTTTTGAATAAAAGTTTTTAATTTCATACGTTTTACGTTTTTAATTTCGTACGATTATGTTTACGTTGATATTTACGTTTTTAGTTTATGAATAAAAATATTTAAATAAAATAAATGGGTA